>WTXV02053820.1:0-12100 GCA_009823435.2 Nymphicus hollandicus | reverse complement strand
TCCAAATATTAAAAATTTTTTAAAGCATCACAACAAGCTCTATGTATACCTTGTCCAAGTTAGTATTACGTAATATAATTTATTTTTATTTAGAGATATATATTTATTTTCAGTGGCTATATTAAAAAAAAATCTAGTTTTCATTGATGATTATTTGTGATATATAAATGATTTGCAGTAACATATGCTGTACAATATCCATCTGCTACAGATGTCCTATTTGTGCTCCATTGTCCTTCGCCCCAGATAATTTTTTGCTACAAAGGTCACTTGTGTTAGCAGTACTGTAAAGGATAAGGTTGACATTAGCAGAAAAGGATTCAGGTGCTATGATTCATTACCTATAGATGCCTTTTTCTTTTCATTTGTGAATTATACTTGATAGGATAACTAGAGTCCTAATGGGGGAGCCCTTAATAGCAGGATACCTTAGGTCAAAGGAGGTTTACCTACCTCTAATATGTTACTATAAAACTTCAGTGTTGATATCTGTTCTAGGAAAACAAAAGAGATAAAACCTACCTTTCACAAAATCATGCTGACTGTCATTAATGAATTACATTTTCAGCCTCCAACTTACTATTACAAATCCTAAATTATCAGCAAGTCTTAGAAGTTATGTTACTCAGGGTTATATTCAAACCAGAAATTCACCTGTTTTGGCCTTTTACCCTTTATCTCTTCTGGTTGTGTTACTAATAAAATGGCAAATACAACACAAAATGTTTTTCACTGACAGGATAAAAGTCTTAAGTTACAGTATAGGAAAGGCCCACAGGTTGTATGATGATATCTGGATTTAGACAAAATGATAAAAATGTATTTATACAATATACTGATGTAAATATGGAAGAAGTGATGCAATATCTGTTAAGAACACATCTCATTATGTCAAAAATCCCTGATAATTTGGTCAAGATTCATATTAACAAGGAATTACCTAGGGAGCTCATTGCACAACTCCGTTTTAACAAATCTTAACTGGAGCAACGTTAAGGGATTAAAACCAAGTAATATACACTTATCTTATAAAAAGATAGGATAGACCAGAGGACAACAGTTTGGTGTTACTTCTGTGTAAAATAATCAAATGGCTATTTTGGTATTCTACCAATAAAGATTTAGAAGCTGAAAATGTAAGTAATTGACAGCCAACATGGTTTCATTGAAAGTAGGTCTCTAAGCAAAGCCACTGTTTTTCTGGTAGGGTGTTTCTGACAGAATTATACATTGATAAAAGTAATTGTATTGCTTTGGCACACCTTTTTCTTCAAGGCATTTTAATTCTACATTAATATTTTGATTAATAAGATTACGTTAGGGAGTTAATCAGTCATACATCAGAGGGATTGAAAATGGTATCATTGACGTATCTCAAAATATAATTGTTACAGAGGAGGTAATAATGAGCAGGGACATTTCTGCTGGTAAGGGACTGATTTTTGGTTCTGCACTTTTTAGTACTTCCTCTTATGACCTCAGTGTAGAAAATCTTCATTGAAAGAGTTTGAAAATTACATACTGACAACAGGATAACAAATATTGAGAAGGACAAGTTACTAATGTATAGTGGGTAATCACTGGCTTCACTGACATTTATAGGAATAGTTGTAAATTTTGTAACAGTGTGTTACTATCCTTATCCTTCCTAAAATCATAACTCTGTTTGTGGTGTAGATTTGTATTGCCTCACACTGAAGTTGATTGAAAAGCATTCAGCTGTGAACTACTTAAAACTATCATTATAGAATTATAGAATGGCTTTGGTTGGAAGGGGCCTCATTTATTTCCAAACCCCCTTGCCATGGGCAGTTATACTTCCCCGCCACCCTTAAAAAAAAATAATAAATAAATAAAATAAAGCAGACTCTCATTTTCAGTTAAAACATTTGTCCAGTATGGGGTTGGAAATGTTTTTTGTATTTCTGATGGGCCTTTCTATCATTTGCCTCTGTGAATGGGTGAGTATCCCTCTTAGGGCTTCTCTTCATGGACCCCAGGGAGCGTATGTTCACCCATGTTGTCAGTGAACATTCACAGCTTTGGATGATGAGTATAATCACATCTTATGTTTCATGGTTTCAACTAGTTTCTTGTAGAAGTATTTCTTTTCTCCTTCCTTTCCTGCAGAACGATTAGAAGTTATCAGTTTTTCTTTCCTTCTTTCTTTCTTTTCTTCTCCCTTTGAAACATTATAGATTTGAGACCAAATAGGCTACCATAAAGCTCGCAGAGAGAGTAAGGCGACATTATCTCAAGCATTTCATCCTTTTCACTGACTCAGAATATTATGATCACATTGAGATCCCAATCTGTGATTGAAAACACTTTTCCATAAATTCATATTGGCAGGTTAATTACTTTTTCAGTGCCAAAGACTTAGATCATTTGCTTGGATTGCTTGGTTGTATCTTATTCCAAATTATGATTTCATGGTTTTTGATTTCCTGTGTCTGTGGTGCAATCTAAACCCTGAGTCTTGGCAGTTTTCAAACAAGGTTAAACCTGCATCACTTTATAGGTACTGATATACAAGACATTATGATTAAAATACACAGGTGTTCTATGTTTTAACTCTGTAAAATAACATTCTTGGAGCCTAGATCTTGTAAATCACCAGCCTTAGGTTTACTTGTGGAAATTATACTGTTCCAAAACATCACATTAAAAAATGGCTTAGAAAATGGTAAATTCTAAAACAATTTTAAACATTATATGGCTAGATTCAGTTCTGTAAAACATCCAAGTTCCCCATGCAGTCATTGGAGAGGAAATGATCCTTTTTCTTTGGGGTATATAACTAGAAGCCACTGTCTGAATAGGTTATGAAATTTGATTTGTACCCCCACCCATGCAATGAGGTTGGCCTGTTTAGAAAATCATGAAACTGCTGTCAACTTTACCTTTCTAAGTGGAGTATGCAGGCAATGGTATTTATTTATGAAAGCTCCAGAAATACAGAAGATACCATGTCCTCACCATCTACATATCAGAAAGTAATCAGAAAAACAGAACTAGATCAGAAAGTCCAAGTTAAAGATTCTTTGAACATACATAGGAGTAACTCTTAAAATTGAATTCAGTATGCTGCATAAAATGCATGTCAAAGTTAATGGCATGTGTAGTAGAGAATCATAAACCCACATTACAGAAGATACAGATGTATATAACCTTATGTGAGCTTCAGAAGGAACTGGGTCACATCAGCTTCAGGGAATATGGCAGTTACACTAACCAAGGACATAGTATCTGTCTATATGTGTGTTGTCTGAAAAAAACTTTGGGTTAAAGGTGGAATCAAAGCTCTCTGCAGGGTTTCTTACGTATTTGGCTTCCATGTAAAAAGTGGAAACTCACTCTTTTCTGGTCTCAGAGTGGCAGAATGGGGAGCAAAAAAGCACATCTATGGTCAAGCCCTATAGTCCTTCCATTAGTTAATGGGGATACAGAACTCTGAAAACCTGCAAAAAAGCAGGCAACATATAGTATACTTTAAAAAAACTTAAGGCAAGTACACCTGTTGCTTTCTGCAATGCAGAAAAATGTTTTCTTCAATATTGCTGTTATGCCATTTCATCATTTGCATTATTCTCAATCAAGTTTCCTGTAGCAGAGAATTCTGCTGTTGTTTCTTGTGTAGAAACAACAGCAGAATTGTTGTGTCTTGTCTAGCGCTGGACAGTGCTAGATGACAGTAATTAGTTTACTGTAATACTTTGAAGGAGTTAAAAAAGAAAGTAGACCTTTTTGAAAAAAAAAAAATTCCAATATATTGAGTGTTCATAAACAGTAAAAAAACCAAAAAAAAAACCAACCAACCAAAACCCACAAAATGAACACCACATACACACACAAAAAAACCCCAAAAAACACAGAAGTTACGTATCCTAGGCTGAATCCATGCTGGATCTGTGGATGAGTGCTGCTTGACTGTGTATCCTTGTCAGCACATTTGAATTATAGTACCCAACACTTGTCCATACTTGAAGACATGCCAGAGTGCACCATCTCTCCCTTTTACTACCATTCTTAGTTGCCTTTAGAAGAAAACTCAGAGGCATATTGATAAGATGCTCAGAGCAGTCTGCTCCCACTGTGGATTTGGGATATGCTCAGAGCATGCCAGATTTCAAGTCCAGTCCTGCTAAATAATGTAGCCACAGTCACAGTTCTGAACAGTAAGACTACAAATACCTCTGCTTTAGGAACCACACATGCCTATTGCCTTTTAATAGTATAATAATTCATAGTATTATCTCAAATATTTATATTTTTCATAACTTTTTTTTTTTTTTAGACAGGACAGAGTTTAATTCACAGTATTTAATGTGGCCTAATCTGGCTGCAATTTTTCTTCATCTCTGCCTGGTTTCACCTGGTTTGTTATTTTTCTTTTAAATTCATACAAGTCAGTATTATATATATGCCTGAAATACATTCAGAAACATGAACTATTGACCTGTCTGTCTTGTGTTTGAATTCAATAACACGAGTCATATAAAATGCATTGGGTGCAAAATGAGGCAGCACAGATGTCACTAGCAGTGATCACAAACAGGAATTCTTCTGAAGAGCCCTAAAACTTTTAATGTCACCCTTAAACTTCTGGAAAGTACTCCAGATATCTAGGATATAGTTTTTACTTTCCTGTAACTGTAAGATGACTTAAAGTTCATAGCATATAATAATTCACTACTTATCATAAATTACAGCAAATACAGGGTTTTTTTATTCGATTGATTGGGGTTTCTTTATGTTTGTTTGCTTGGTTTTTCTCCAAAATGATCATCAAATAGCAAAGAATAGTTAATCTCTTACAAGTGACCTTGAACTGTAATACAGTGAACTTCCTTTTGTTTTCTACTTCATATATACTCTTCTAATTGTCAGAAAAAATAGACTGTGTGGTGACAAGTGTCCATGTTCCAGCTATACCTCAGACAAAAGGACAACTTTAAAACAAAAAAGTGTCACCAAGTGACTAAAAGATAAAATGCTGCAGTAAAACTTTTTTTTCCTGAGTTTGACCCTAGAAAGTCACCTAGCTGTCATTACAGCAAATCATTTATTGATCTGTTGTATCCAAGGTTTTTCTTTTCTCCTCTTTCACCTATATCAGAGATCTATGACACAGCAAGTGCTATTCTGAATAACAGTAGGAAGGCACATGAAAATATGATTACACATCAAGTACTTTCATTACAGCATGAGTAAATTAAAAAGTCTCAACATTTGGAGGAAATTGTATTTATGTGAA
Organism: Nymphicus hollandicus; assembly: GCA_009823435.2. Classification (NCBI taxonomy): domain Eukaryota; kingdom Metazoa; phylum Chordata; class Aves; order Psittaciformes; family Cacatuidae; genus Nymphicus; species Nymphicus hollandicus. Next base: position 6,843 of record WTXV02053820.1, on the reverse strand, counting down.
GAAAATAATCTCATAAACAAAACCCCCAGTAATATCAGAATAAACAAAGCTCTCTATCCTATTTCAAATTCCCAGTCTCTGCTACTTTATGTTTCTTTTTTTATTTTCTGATGCAGTTACAGATGCAACACATGCGTAAGAAATACTATATATTGGGCAGGTTCTATGTGCACCATATTATTTAGGTAGTTTTCTATAAGTATGCCCACCTCCAAAGAGTATTAAAACTGTTTAAGATATTTCTTCTTTATAGATCTGAGCTTTCACATATTTTAATTTTTATGAAGGTGTGCAGATTTTACCCAAACCAACTCTTTTATTTGGAAAAAAGTTAAATAAAATAAATAAATAAATAATGCCGTGAAGATCCATAGTGCTACACTTTAATTCTGAGGTATAAGGTTCCTTCTATTGGGTACCATGTTTTGCAGTCATGTTGCCTTTTCTAGGAAACAATAAAAATAAAGTAATTTTTTTACAATTTTTTTTTAAAAGCCTATCAGTCTTCCGATTCCACACACAGAACAAAAAAAATATCATTACATTCCATTGTGTAGTAACTGCAGGCTATTGTTAGTATTTCAATAAAGTTTACAACTGGGTGTCATACAGAAAGCTATTCTTTTAATATCTCAGGTTAACTCTTCATTCATTTCTGTGATAGACTGAATCTCATATTGGATGGTTCAAGCCAGCACCTCCCTCACACACACGTTCAGACTGTTTAAGAGTTTTATTGGCATATCAGTACTTTTTTAGTGATCTTCATACAGTAGACCTGAGACCTACAAATTGGCATTATTCTTTTTTGTTTAATCAAATTTCCAATAGTACAATATTCAACAAATTTAAAATAATACTTCAAGTATGCAAGCTTTTTGCTTTTCCTAAAGCAAAACGTAGTAAGGTCTTTTGTGTCATGAGATTGAACATATACTCACTGCTCTTCATGTACATTTACTTAAAAAATAGAAGAACAAAGCACTTTGTATTCAGTGGTGTGAGTTATTTTCCCATCCACTCTTGTAATCTGAGTATACACACTAAAAGACTATCTTCTATATTTTAAACACAAATTACTTCAGCTTGGCTGGCCTACACTTTCTACCTTTAAAAAATTAACTGTTAGCTCGTTTCAAGTGTCAACCTCATCAAATTCCTCATGGCAAAGAAACCAAATGTAGATATTTAATTTTGTAACATAACTGGCTTCCTTTGTAAATCAAAAAGACTGTTTCAAATAATGTCAGAAAGAGCTTCAGTTTTGCAAGTACGCAACAAGGGCCAAAACAATGTAGTCACTTTGATGTCAATCTGGACAGACAGTTACTGAAACATTTGTGGCTGTTGGTATGTATTTGTATAATAAAACACTAGACATTTTCACTACCTGGTGTAACCAGTTTGGCACCTTCAAGCCTGTAACAATCCATAGCATGAACCAATGTCAGTCTTTTGTCTAGTGAGTGCTTTTGCAAATGCTCAGTTTCTGTTCCTTGCAATTGTGGAAACCTACAAAGTTGACAGAGGAGCTGCTTTGATGAGACAGTGGCTATCATGCTTATTAACAGACCACCTGCTTTTCCACAGACATTAAACCTAAAGGACAATGTAATGGCCACTACTTCTGGTGGGCTCTGGGACCAAGGGGTTCCTCCTGCCCGGCTGCTGACACCCAGCCTGGCATGCCTGAAGGCCCTGGGTTATCCATCCTGGGACAATGGGCATGGCTGCTGTTTTCCTATTTAGAAGTCCAACCAGGCTGAGTGTGCATCCCAGACGCATACACAGAGGACAGTGACACAGCTGTCTAAATGACTGCCACTGCCAAGGCACAAGGTGACATTTAATAGCACCCGCATGTACTGGGTGTATGTCGGTTACCAGAACTGTCTATGGTTACATAACCATAGACAGACAAGTCCTGTTCTTGTTCAGCTAATAAGGCCTGAAGTCCACACAAGTGCCCTGCTCTCTGAATTTAGCCGCACATACATGCATTTGCAGATCCTTTGAACATGGGCATCCTCTGTCTGACCACTAACCCTGTCCACATCCCAGGCACTTTTACCTTCTTCACATGTCTCCCACTCACTGGCTGGTCCAGCTTGGTGGTCTCTAGCAAACATACATGAACTTGTCTCACGCACACTCCACACTCACTTGTCCCCGTCCAATACCAACATGATGGCAAATGATATCCCATCTAGCGGTTGACCAGTCCTTAGTGGTATTCCTCAGGGCTCATTGTTAGAGCCAGTCTTGTTTAATGTCTTCATTGGTGATCCGGATGAGGAGATTGAGTGCACCCTCAGTAAAGTTGTGGACAATACCAAGTTGGCTGGGAGTGTTGATCTGCTGGAGGGTAGAAAGGCTCTGCAGAGGGACCTTAATAGTCTGGATCAATGGGCTCTGGCCAGCGGTATGAGGTTCAACAAGGCTCAGTGTCAGGTGCTGCACCTGGGCCACAACAACCCCATGCAATGCTACAAGCTTGGGGAAGAGTGGCTGGAAAGCTGCTCATCAGAAAAGGATCTGGGGGTGCTGGTTGACTGCCACTGAACATGAGCCAGCTTGTGCCCATGCTGTGCCAACAGCATTCTGGCTTGTATCAGAGATAGTGTGGCCAGCAGGGCCAGGGCAGTGATCATCCCCCTGTACACGGTACTGGTGAGGCTGCACCTCAAATACTGTGTTCAGTTCTGTGCCCCTCATTACAAGAGAGACATTGAGGAGCTAGAGCAGGTCCAGAGAAGGGCAACAAAGCTGGTGGAGGGTCTGGAGCATGTTGTCTTAAGAGGAGCTGCTGAGGGAACTTGGGTTGTTTAGCCTGGAAAAAGGAAAGCTCAAGAGGGACCTTATCCCTCTCTACAACTACCCAAAAGGAGGCTGTAGTAAGGTGGGGGTCAATCTCTTCTCCCAAGTAACAAGCAATAGGACAAGAGGTAACAGCCTCAAGCTGTGCCAGTGGAGGCTTAGACTGGATATTAGTTAAAATTTCTTCATAGAGAGGGTGATCAGGCATTGGAACAGGCTGCCCAGGGAAGTGGTGGAATCACCATCACTGGAAGTGTTAAAAAACTGTGTAGATGAGGCCCTTACTGACATGGTTTAGTGCTGGTCTTGGCAGTCCTGGGGTAATGGTTGGACTTGATCTTAAAGGTCTTTTCCAACCTGGTTGATTCCATGATTCTATGATTCTATGAACCGTCGCGTGGATGCGGAGCACCTACTTGCCATCCAGACCACACACACGCACCAGGTTAGGCAAAGATATGAAGGCAGTGGCTGCTGGCACGCAGGCTCATGGGTCCTGTCCCATGGATAGCATCCTATCCCAGCTACTGCTCAGACCCTCACACGCTACAGCTGCTGGCACCACAGACACAAGGGCCTTGTGGGCTGAGGTCTGACTGCAGCTGCTGGCACATGCATCATTCCCTGCAGCCCTGCAGCTGCTCCACACCAAACACACAGGCCTCTACATTCTGGGTGTCTCTCAGCCCCTCAGAGATGACTCTGAGCCCCTCGCTCCTTCCAGTAACTGGTGCCATGAATGCATGTGCTGCTGTCTTCAGGTCTTACTGCTGTCACTGGTACTTGTCAACTACTCTAGCCTCTCCAGTTGCTGGCTCATAAACCTTGCAGTACTCACAGAAGGGTTGAAGAGTGAGTTTACATAGAAAGACAATTAAGAAAGGATTCAATAAGAAGATAGGATGGCTGCAATGATCAGACAGATGGCAACTCCTTACATATGACCAGTTCCTTTAATACTTGTTACTCTTAATTGTTCCTCACCAGTTCCTGCCTCCTAAATATTCCTCAATAAGTTTTGCCTAGTCCCACAGCCTTTTTTCCCCCACCTCCTCAAATATCCCAAATCCTTGTGTTCATCTTATTTCTGTCATAACAGTTATAAAGCCCAGCTTCTTATCGGTTACATAGTCCAAAACTATGCTCTATCAGTTGATAGCTTAAACTTGTCACTCTTTGTCATGATCTCCATTGTGGTTTATCAGGTTTGTGTTTCTGTGATTTTTATTTATCACTTCCCCTTTTGCTCATTATCCCCTTTGAAATAAAAGTTCCTTGATCTCACAGTCTTGTACTTCCACAAACATTTTCTCAGTTTTCTCAGATGGGGACTATTCCCACATTAACATGGCCACCCAAAGTTGTGCTTGAAGTACAATGATATCCATCTTTTTTATTTACAGTTTGAAACCCAAAGCTAATTGATTTGATGTGCTGGATACCACCTGCAGAGTATGATGGCACCTTTTCCTTATTAATAAAGGATGGGTTTATTTTATAAACCTATAAAAACAATAAGATGTTTCTGAATATTTAATAGTTTAAAATATACCATGCATTTAATGTTTATCTATTTTCAGGACTTGATTTATGACAGAACAAGTTTGCAGCATGAAAAGCTTTGAGAATATTTGAGAAACTAATTTTTCACAGGAAACCATTTTACAAAATGTACTTTTTCACACATAAATGGAATTCACATGGAAATTGGAGTGCTTGACAGAAAGAATAATGTATTACCCAGTATAAAGACATTTTATTGAATATTTCACCTGTTACAGCGTCCTTAGTAGTTACACCAAATATTTATAATGTAGCCAGAACTGTAGAATTTATGATTATGAATTTATACTTTTATGTTATTTTGGTGTCAGAGAACTTTCCCTACCTGAATTTACGTAGATTACACAAATGAAAATATTTTTGCAATTTAAAGAGTAACATAGAGAAATATAGATTAAAGGCTGGTTTTTTTTCTGTGTGCATGTTTTCTGTCATCATGTTCTCCCTAAAAATATCAACAAAAAATCCACAAGACACAAATATAATGAAGGGACACTTTAGACCACTGTCCTATACTGTCTCCATGTCCTTCCTATACATTTAAAATTAGTATTCTCAAGAGTTAAATTCATTTATAAAAAAAGAAAGGATAGAAATGAGAGTAGTTTGTCAAAGCCTCCAGCCCATACAGCTTTGTCAACACACAGAAAGAAGTTACCATCTCATGTATAACAGTGATCTGCTGCATAAAATATGTCTGTGGGTCTGTAGCTTTTCAACTTAGTTTGAATTTATTTCTCCTTCCGCAATTCTCAAAGACAATAGCTTCGTTTTTACCGAAGGCATATTTTCAGTCATGAAAGGATGGCAATAGCAGTATTTGCTTTGGTATAGCTCAATAAACATAGATTGCATAATATTTAAAATATATATTTAGAAATAAAAAGGTTATTTCTTTTCAGCAATACTAGGTTAAACCTATTATTATTTATAATCGAAACTGCAATCATTTTTTTCTTTTCTGTGAGTATTTAGGAGGTCTAATCACAGCATCCTTGAAAGATTTATTGCTCTGGTGTTTCAAAGCTTGTGATTATCTTCTGGCAAAGACAGTGTGTTTATCCATACTATATTCATACATACAAAATAATATTTAAAAGTGTCGAACAGAACATTTTATTTTACATTTGAAATAAACACACTTTAGTTCTTCATTGTACTATATGGAATGCAATTGATTTCTGGCAGAGAAAATAACATGTTATTGTAAATGTTTCAGGCAAGACCAATATGGAAATAACACTGATTTAACATTTTAAAATTCAGTAGAAACTGTAGACTTCTCATATTCAAGACTTCCACTGATTTAGCAATGGCTGAAGACACATGGCATGAAAGCGGAGATTTAGGAGCAGACTCTTTGGTCTTTATTTGTGAAATGACACATTTTATGGGTAAAAAATTAATAGGTAACAAACAAGTAAATTTTAACATTAAGACTTCTCTGTGTTGTAGAGGATAACAACATGAAGTATTCCTATGCATGCTAGTATGTTATGCTACTATTTTTTTTAGCATATCCATTATGATATTAAAAGAGAATTATGCAGACAATGGTGTGTTCACTTTTACAAAACATGAAGTGGGAAAATATGATTTCTTGCACATCAAAAGCAACTCAGAGTTTAAACAGGGGTAAGAGAAATTCTATGTTTGAAATTATGACAAGAAATTTCCAAGAAAATGAGATAACTGTTTTCATTAACAATAATATATTAAACAAAAAAAGGTTCATCTGAAGCTGTGTAAGGAATCATAGAATCACAGAATCGTAGAATAGAATCATAGAATAGTTAGGGTTGGAAAGGACCTTAAGGTCATCTAGTTCCAACCCCCTGCCATGGATGCCTCACCCTAAACCATGTCACCCAAGGCTCTGTCCAAACTGGCCTTGAACACTGCCAGAGATGGAGCATTTACCACTTCTTTCAGCAACGTGTGCCAGTGCCTCACCACCCTCACAGTAAAGAACTTCTTCCTCCTCTCTAACCTGAACTTCACTTGTTTTAGTTTAAACCCACTACCCCTTGTCCTATCGCTGCAGTCCCTAATGAAGATTCCTTCCCCAGCATCCTCATAAGCCCCCTTCAGATACTGGAAGGCTGCTATGAGATCTCCACGCAGCCTTCTCTTCTCCAGGCTGAACTTTCTCAGCCTGTCATCATATTGGGGATCTGGGGGGAAAGAAGATATTACATTTTTTTCCAGTTGTCTGGAGACTTAGATCACTGGCTAGGATTAGAAAAGTATAGAATTAGAAAGTGCTAGTATAGATTCCTTGACTGATCATAACAGTAGAATATGTAACATTTACCATCAGACTCAGAAAACACACAGAATCACTGTCTGTTTGTCTTGCGTATCACAGAATAAATTGCATTCATAATTATAGAATCATAGAATCATAGAATAGTTAGGGTTGGAAAGGACCTTAAGATCATCTAGTTCCAACCCCACTGCCAT
>WTXV02053818.1:0-10998 GCA_009823435.2 Nymphicus hollandicus | reverse complement strand
GTCTGAGTTATGGTGCTATGTGTTTGTTAGCTCTACACCTGAAATAACTATGGAAAAACTAAACCACACTGCTTTTGATAAATATTTAAAAAATTTAATAAATTTTTAAAAAGAAGTGTTTCACTGGACCCAAAAGCACATCACAGTAACGAAAAAAGTGTGTACCTATGTGTATGTATAACATAGGCACACACTTCAATATGTTTGCCTTCATGTGTAGAGCCTAATTGCTAAGATTCATTTTTGCTTTCCTTTAATTTGATCATGCTTTAGAACTTCTGCTTGAGCTTACATTTGCTGTATGTCTAGATCTTTGGCTGACTGACTTTCTTTTCCTTTTTTTTTTTTTTCCCTTCTTTTGAGTGTGGTGTTGTTTTAAACTTTTTTTCAAATTTTCTTTCTCCCTCCTTATGTTAACTTTAACCCCCACACAATTTCTGGCTCTCCAGCGTTCAGAACGCTTTCATCTAGCTGCAGTTTTGGTGAATTTACTTCAGCTTTTCCTCTCCAGGCTGTACACAGTAAGTTCCACGCAGTGGAAAACTCGGCTTGCTTCATTTTATGCCATTGTAGTATAGCATTTTCATTCTTACTGTTGCATATGTTTTAACTTGTTGATTATGCTATTAAAGTTGTGTGTTCTGCAGTATGAGTGGAATCCTCAACCAACTGTTATAAAATGTGATACACATAATGGAGCAACTTACTGAAACTTACGTGAGCTGTCCAGATCAAATTGTCTGGACACTGAAGAGATGGAAGCTCATAGTTTAAAATTTTAATTGAAGTTCAGCTGTGTGGACCTAAATCAGATTTCTAAAATTTATTTATGCATTTCATGTTAGTGGAGACTTGGTATAAAAAGAGCTGTGTTGTGTCTTCCCCCTCATCTCTTTCCAACTATCTCTCTAATTCTTGGCATGAAATTGTACTACTTCTGGACTTTCAGGCACTGTTTTTTTGCTTAGAATGATGACTGACATCTGAAATGGTTAAACATTGTACTGTGAAGTAAATGCAAAGAGTAGGTATTCATTAGACGTTTGACAGGAAAATGAAGCTTCTGCATTTTGAATATTAAGCATTCAAGCAAATGCATTGTCTTTTCCCCTAACAAAATACTATTGTTGAAATTACTTTTAACAGCTAATAGACAGCATGTAGTTTTCCAGATCAAATTATGGCTGATTTAAGCTGTTTGGGGCTTTTTTGTCCCTGATCTGCAGACTGAAAAACAGGAAAAAATTTTTTTCTGATGATCCAATCTAACTTTGAAGGAAATGGGAAAGGGTTATACATGTGGGGTGGGGTGAGGAAGTGCTGCCTCATGCAACCAGAAGAGGTAGGATTATTGTGCCTTCAGTTACAGTTAATAAACTTTCTCTAGCTTTGGAGTGTTGATCATGTTTAATTTAATTTATTACAGGTGGAAGTGCTGGATCAGTGAATGCTAACTTTGCTCACTTTGATAACTTCCCCAAATCCCCCAGTGCTGATTTTGGAGCCTTCAATGATTCTCAGAGCAACACAACAGCAACTGCAGCCAGTAAAGCTGCAGTGAATAAACTCAATCTACAGTCAGCTGACAAATATGCAGCTCTTGCTAATTTAGATAATATCTTCAGCGCAGGGCAAGGTATTGAATTCTATTATTTGATGCGCTTATTCTACGTCTGTATATGTACCAGAGGGATGGCTGTGCTTGTCAAAGTAGTAACTGTATTTCAAAATGTCCTATCTTTAAGTTATCAGTAGAATTTCATGTCAGTGAACCCTTTATGTGGTAAGATGTAAGTTTTAAGAGTAAAGTTTCCTCCAAAAGTCTGCATCAGAAGTCTGCTTTTTGGGAACTTAAGTGGAAATATCTAAATAATTATTACTGCAATTATGAAAATATGTGAAAGTATAAATATTTTATATTAGTGCTATATTTTGTATAGCAAAGGCTCTTGAATGGAGAGCTACAGTTGTTGCAGAGAACTGCCAGAGTAGCTTTCTTACCTCTCTGCCATAAAAAGACTTTGCTTTAAGTTTTTTATCAGATAGCAGTGATACTTGGATTTAGTTGATTTTTAAGGAGGACAAAAATCCTAGTTGTTCTGTAACTGTTTGTTATTGTCAAATGGCGTATAAACAAATGTGTTGGTTTGTAGTGTAGAGCTTTTTTCTGAAATGGATTATTTGAGGGTATGTGTTTTATCAGATTTTCCAGTTGAAGATGATGGTAGCATTGAGTTAATATTTTCCAGAGAAACCAGAGGCTCTTTAAAGCTACATAATATCTATAAAAGCGTGACACTTTGCAAATAGCTAATGGCTGGTTATATACGTTTTTTTTTCCCCTGTATGCCCTAGAGCATATTTAATTTTTAAGTCTGAAACTTAAACTCTTCATGAACTTTCATTTTGTTCTTAACATTGGCAGCACAAAAAATGAAACTTTCTTCACGGCTTCTAATCTGGTTTCTTTCTAGGTGGTAGTGAGCAAGGAAGTGGCTTCAGTACAGTAGTCTCAGCATCAGCAGGCCCTGCGTTGTCAGCCCCAAATCAGTCAAGTGCATCTTCAGACAAGTATGCGGCTTTAGCAGAATTAGACAGCGTGTTCAGCTCCACAGCAACCTCTAGTAACGCATATACATCCACCAGTAAAGTTAGCAGGTACTTTGTTAGGAGTAGCTGACTTTCTATGTTGATTTCAGCAATATGCAGAAAAGTAACTCAAAGTTGTTTCTCGAATCTGTTATTTCTTACCTAAACAGGGAAATGCTGAATGAGTTCAGAGGTACTTCTGAAACTGTGTCCTGTGTTTTAAATAACAGCAGTACTGTTTGATAGGATATTATAAAAATAAGAATACTTTGTCAGCTGAATGTTCTCTGCACTTTTCTGGTCATTACATAGTAAACCTTTTGGATGGTAACACTTTCCTGTACAGATTGCATCCATACTGAAAATCATAGCATCATCCCTGGCAAAAGAATTATTCAGCTATTTATAATGTAAATTGTGCCACCACTTCTTTTTTAGATCATTAAAGTAATAAATACCAAATGCCTGTTAAAGCTCCATTTGGTATTGCAAGTACCCCATAAGCCTCTGCTTTGCAACCTTTCTGTTGATGGCCTCTGATTAATACTTTGTCCTGCTGTTGGTGGAGATGACTTTTCATTGCTCAGCATTAGTTACAGTCTCTGACCCTAGCATCAGGGGCTCAGTTCTGTGCATCAGTGAATTATGTAGGAGTTTGCAGACTGCACGTAAGCATTTCTTTTTTTTTATATGCCAACAGTAATTGTAAATAGTATTTAATTGTTAAACAAGCAATTCTGACATCAGTGATGTATGAATTATTTTCAGCAATGCTTTTGGAACAGTACCCGTGGCTGCTACTGCACAGACACAGCCTGCATCTTCAAGTGTGCCTGCTCCATTTGGAGGTATCTAAGCGTTATTAACACCTTTTGTGGACTGTTAGCAAACAAAACATCTTATTAATTTTTTGTTGATAGTGCTATACTTTGACACAAGTGATACTGCAGTTACTAAAGGATGCAAAAAAAAAAAAGTACGGTTGTTATGATGCTTTACTTGTTAAGCATTTTATTATCAATTCCTATTTTTTCATGTAATTTTAGATATGTATCTCTGTATAAAAGCTGTATAAATGTAATGTACTGAGTCAGATTGGCTATTTTTAAAAGACTTTATTAAATAATTTGTCTTTAATCTTTCAGCAACACCTTCCACAAATCCATTTGTAGCTGCCCCTGTTGCCCCAGTGGTACCTTCAACAAATCCATTCCAGACCAATAGCCGAGGAGCAACAGGTTAGGAGAAAAGAAAGACACTTAACTGCTTGAGAACCTTTCTTTCAAGACTTGCATTGATTCTTTTTTTTTTTTTTTCCCATAGCTGGGTAATTTGTTTCTGAACGTTTTTCTGTATTATCTATCTCTAGTCTATTTGCTGTGGTGTGTGTGTGTGTTCAATGTAGAGTACAATATTTACGAATAGGCTGCAGAAATAACCAGAAATCAACTTTTTTTTTTTTCTTGGGCTGAGGATGTTATTTTTCTGTTTCAAAAGGTGGCCGTGCTCTTTAAGATCTACCTAACCTATTTGCATCTGTTTATTACCACTTGGGTGCCTTCTAAGACTATAACCTTGGCTTTGAAGCATGCTTTGTAGCAGGTTGCCCTAACATCAGGGGTCTTGAAAGCCTTGCTGCTAAGCTGTACGCTTGCTTTTTTCTTTATTTCAACGTCCTTAAAGCTCTCAAAACCAGAGAGCTGGAGCTAAAACCAGGAGAGTCATGACTTTTGGGCTGTTAGCTCTTCACCAATCTGCTTATTCACTACATTGGTGTCCTTTATTTTTCTGTCTTGTAACAGTACAACATGTTTAAATACAAATTTTACACTCACGAATTACATTAATTTTCTGGGGAGGATTCTGTAGAATCATAATTCCATAAACCTGAAACACTTTATAAAAAACCAAACTTGTGCTTTTCTTTAAAAAAGCTGAACTTGGATTTAGATGACTGCTAGGTTATCGTAATTTTCCTCTTCAAAGGAAATTTTGGCACTTCTATCTATTAACTGGGCTTCCACAGTTTAAAATCTGCTGATGTATGCGTTTTAATGTTGAGTTGTGCTTTGCTCAGAGCTTTGCATAGGTTGAATTAAACTGATCAGCCTGAGCTAAAACTGAATTGCTCAAATTCCTGTTCTCTGCTGAAATGAATTCTGATTCAGTGCCTTTTGAGATATTATGCAGTTAAACTTGTTGAGCTGGTTAATGTCCAAAATATATTTCTCCTTATTTTAATCTCATTCCTAACTGTTCTGATTTGGATCATGGTTAAGAACTTGTAGCCTTTTTAGATTAATTTGTTTGAATATGGCAGCTCTGACTTTCAACCTTCTTAACTGCTAGCCCTGGCTTGCAGAGGTTCTAACCCTTTGGCAGCTATACTGATGTTGGGTACTGGGTGACAGAGATAGTGACTATAAGTAAAGATAATTTTCTATCCTTTCAGTGTAAGTTGTAAACTTGCAGCTTGTCTTTTTATGCTAAGCTTTCTTTTCTGCATGAACTTTGCTATTTATGACATGGGCGATCTGTTTCGTAGCATTTGTTTCTAATGGTTTTCCTAGCTTAATCTATTGCTAGTCGTGCTATAGATGAATTGTTTGGTACATATATATGTGTATATTTCTATATATAACTACGAAATGACTGTTCAAGAGTGTGTAAATGATTTGACATTGTCTGGTCTCTTTGTGGCTTCCATAAGGCCTCTCGGGAGCAATGCACTCTCACATATTTCCTCAGGCTCATTTTGGTAGGTGGCCACATTTGGTATTGAGTTTCTTGTGGCTAATTGTTCTTGCTTGTAAAAGCTTACTGATAGCTATCTGGTTCTCTGCACGTGGAATTTTGGAAGGCCTTCGGGTTTTTAAAAACAGAATGGGTGTGGGCATTTGGCAGCTGGGTAAAGGGAGAGAAGAGCATACATAAACATCCCATTAAGCAACTAAAACAAAACCATTATTGATATCCTCCATGGTCACAATGTAATGCTAACAAGTTGAGTGATTCTGCCAACAGTAGCTTGATGCCTTTTGGGATATCACAAGTCACTGCTAATTTTGTTGTGCTTTCATCTGCTGTTTTAGCAAGTTTTCCTGCTGAATAGCTTCTCTGCTAACTGTAACTTGAACAATGTTAGTACATTAGCTTTGCATGTACTTTGTCAACAGCTAATGTATAATGTCTTGCCCTTGAATACTTTTGGGGTAAATTTTTCAACAGATAGTTCAGCTGTATTAGTTTAATACATGTTTGGTTCTTGGGTTTTGTTTGGTTTTTTGAGGGGGGGGGGTTTGTTTTAAACAGTTGAGCTTGCATAAGATCTAACTTGCACCATAAAAAAAAAAAAAAAGTCCTGTCTAATGTTTAACTAGGATAAAATGCTTGATGTCCATATTTGTACCAAAAAAACTCCCTTCTTTACACTTCTCTCAAGAATAACTCCCAAAAGACTGAATAATGGTTTTGTTACTACATTTTCACACTTGATGTACTCCTCTTTATTTGCTGAAGGCATGTGCAATTGCATATGAGCTGAATGTTCTTTACTTGAAATGTTTAGCAGAGAATCAGATGAGAAGTTTGGGGTGGTGGGGTTTTTTTTGTTTGAAATCTTACTTCCACAGTAAGAGTGTTTGCAAATGGAACTTTGTGTGCAAATAATGTGCATGGTGAGAATTTCCTATGAAATGAGGATGGGATGAGGAGAGAGGGGATGCATGTATCCCTTAGGACTTGGGGTTGTTTTGTGGGTTTTTTTTGTTTGGTTGGTTGTTTAAATTATTATTCTTCATTTGTAACTTCCTGTAATGCAACTTGAGTAGGAAGATCCTTTCATGCTTTTCTCAGAAGGAGAAAACTAGAGGGGCTTATGCTGCCTGAAAGTGCTTGCTTCTGATACATACAGACTTTCACCAGAAAAACTGTGGGGGAAGCGTATGGTAATGCAGACAACATCAAAAATAATTCCTTTTCAGAAGGTGTATCTGGGTGTGCTGGATCTAGCAAAGCTTAAATGATTTCATTTTTAAAGTGCAGAAGTAAATTATGCACCTAGTTGGTGATGATCCAACCTAACAAATCAGTTCAGTGGCTGTAGAAGTTGAACCTAACTTATTGTATGGTCACTGAGGCATTAGGAAGCTTTTCCTAACATGACATTATAGTAATTTGTCTCATGGAAAAAAAGTGACTTCTTACAAATAATTGAATGTTATTTTTTGCCTACCAGCAGCAACATTTGGTACTGCATCCGTGAGCATGCCTGCAGGATTTGGAACTCCTGCCTCCTACAGTCTTCTTCCTACTAGTCTTAGTGGCAACTTCCAGCAGCCCACGTTCCCAACCCAGGCAGCTTTCTCTCAACAGACTGCTTTTGCTCAGCAGCCAAATGGTAGGTCGATACATTTTAGATAATGTTGTTTAAATTGGAAGCACGAAGAAAATTATTTTTCTGTAAGTTAGCAAAAATGGGTGCATATTTATTTCTTTGTGAACTTGATAACCTTGATGAAGGGTTCCCACACTATGTTTTTGCTGTGTTGTGCTTTCTGTCTTGTCTGTGTGCAATGACATAACTGAAATTTTACCCTAATCTGATACTAAAATTAAAAGTATTCCTTAGCTTACAAGGGATTTTAAACAAGCTGGATTGGATTGCTTTGCCTTCATTCTTGGAGCTTCTGCAACTGATTATAAGATTTTCTATAACTTCGCAGAACACAGGCAAGAGAAAATTAGAAAGTACTTGTTTATTTAAATGATAAAATTACATTGAAAAAAGTGCATGTGTAGAAATTGGAAACTGATTAGTTCCGAACAGTTGAAAAAAAACAAAAAAGCCCAGCTATATTTTTTTACACTTAAGATTGCTGATAGTGTTTCAGTAGGATCAATCCTGCCAAGCTTCCACTTATTTTTGTGTGGGAGCTGCAGCAAAGAACTCTTTGTACTCTACTAGTATTAATATTTTTCACTTGTCTTTCCAAGGAGCAAGTTTTGCTGCATTTGGACAGGCAAAGCCTCTAGTAACTTCTTTTGGACAAGTTGCAGCTGTTGGAGTACCTAGTAACCCTTTTATGGTGAGTTGTTGCATGATATTAAGCTCTGTGTGAAGAGGCATAATGTGTAACAGTTCAATTAGAGACATACAAAGATTTGGGGTTTGTGGTTTTGGTGGGTTTTTTGGGTTTTTTTGTTTGGTTGGTTTTAGGTCTTTTGTTTGGTTTTGGTTTTCTTCAAATAAGGGAAGGTAGCACATAAATCTCCTACATGCAATTCAGTATGGTGATGACATGGCACTTGTAAGGCTATTCAGATTAAAATAGAGGTACTTGTATACCTTGCTCTTACAGTAGTGTAATTTCAGAAGTACCAGGGGAAAAAGACTGCAACATAAGAGAAATTTAACCTAATAGGGTGTTTTTTTTAATGTATCTTGCATTAATAATTTACAGTCTGAAAACAAAAATCTTAAATATTCATCTTGTTTTTCTTCTTTTATTTCCCCCCAGGCTGGTGCACCAACAGGACAATTTCCAACAGGAAGCCCATCAACCAATCCTTTCTTATAGCCTTATAGACACTTTACCCAAAAGAACTCTTATGTGGTCACATAACATCTCTGCGCCTCTTGCACTGTTGTCTTGTTTCACTGATATTAGCTTTAAACACAAAAGAAGTCTTTAAGAAGTAAAAATAAAAGCCTGCATTGTGTACCTTTAAGAAAATGAAAAAATATTAATAAAAAAAAACAAACCTCAAAACAAAAACAAAAAAATGCCACAAAAGCCACAAAAAATCCCAAGAAAATCAACCCCCCCCACCAGGTAATAACGTGCAAAATGGAGGGCTATGGTAACATCCTTGATCCTGTGAACTGGCAGGTAAAAAGTAGCGGTATCATGTATATTAAAATTGGCTAATAAGTTATTGCAGATACCACGTTCATTATGCTGCAGTACTGTACATATTTTTCTTAGAAAATAGCTATTTGTGCATATCAGTATTTGTAACTTTAACACATTGTTATGTGAAAAATGTTACTGGGGAATAGATCAGCCACTTAAGGTGCTGTTGTATCTCTTGGAATGAATGAGCTACATCATTTTAACCATTGGTATTGGAAGTCATGAAGTTAAATTGAAGGTTTGTTCATTTCTCAATGTTTTCCTTTCCTAAGAGCTCTTCTATTTATACATGCCTAAATCTCTAATGTTAGAGGGATACCTGTCTGCATAATAAAGCTGATCATGTTTTGCTACAGTTTGCAGGTGAAAAAAATAAATATTAGAAAAAAAACCCCATGTAGCATTGTTTCTGTGCAGTAACATTTTATTGGGTTAAAATGTACCTACTGTGAGTCTCTTACACAGAATTATCAAAAGCAAAATGCTTACAAGGTGAGTTAAGCTTAAAATTTTCACATGCCTCACTCTAGATATGTTTCTTTGTGTCCTTGTGATTAAGCTTGCTGTTCTAGCTCAAGTGAAGTGACATATCAAACAGGAAACTGTTAAGTGAACTTGGATTATTTTGACAGAGTAGCTCTGTAATGAAGGACACTGAAAGCACTGAGGAGGGTAGTTACTGGAGAAATGGTTAGCTGAAAAAGACACATACTTACATGTAGCTAATGATAGTCTTTGAACAAGACTTAGTTGTGATCACAACAGTGTGTAATTGCAGGCCAAGGTACCACAGCTGTAATATCACTCTTTTTATTAAACATTGATATAAGTAACACCTCCTGTGTAATATTAGTTGATTATTTTTTTTATTTGCTGAAATATTTCCTGCCATACTAGCATGGAATTTGTAGACAAGGAAGAAATGTCTGGCTTGTCTAGTCTGTAACACTAACAAGATTCAAGAAAAATATAACTCTGCATCAGATTAGTTGGAGATGGTGTGTTAAGCTAAGGGAGAACTTGGCTTAAAGTGTAATACTGGAACTAAGCAAATAATGTAAATATATAATGAATACATCAACTGCAAGCTTAAAGGTTTCAGACCACTGGAGAATGAAATCATAACACCTTTCAAGATAACAGGAATAAATAAGATCAGATTGATTTTTGGGGAAAGAATATGTAAGCCTATGTGAGGTAAACTCTCGAAGGTAAGACATTTTCACTTGCAATTTTCTGCCTGATTGGTAGGTCTGCTTATTTCTAGGGGAGATGAAAGACTTGTAAAAACCCCTCTTATGCCAGTGCTTTTGACTTCTGTTGCCTGTCTGTGGGGAGGTAGTAGTTTCTGTGTGTGTGTATACTTTTATTTTTTATTTTTTATTTTTTTTTTATTTTATTTTTTATTTTAGCTTTGGAGATCCCAAAGGGGACAGGCAGCTTGTACAACAATCTGGTTAAAGTAGGATTTCTTACTGAAGTGAATGGGTTTGTCCTGTTGGCATATTTAGAGTTAGAACAGACCTGAAGTATGTCTTTTCCTTCTGATGTGGAGTGCTGATTCGAGTATGATGTATAGTTTAATTCCCAAGGTTCTCTGTGAAACTCACTAAATAAATCCCCAGCAATTGAGGGTTTCTAGGATGCTAGTGATGCCCTTGCTCTCGTCACTGATTTTTAGCAAAGTATAAATAGCCTGTAGTTCTTCCCTTTTGTTAATCTTCCCTGTTTTGGGATAGTAATGCATAAATTCAGTAGGAAACTGAATTCAGAGGAACTGCAAGGATTCAGAAGGATGTGTGAAACATTTAACTATGCATGTTGCAGGGAACTGGACCAAATCTACCAAATGTCTCATCAAGATGAACAGCCTTATGGAAGGGGAGCAATCGTGTGATCACTTAAATTAATGTAAATGAAGCTTTGGGCAACGCTTCATTCATCAGCATCTATTGAAATTACTGCTGATGAATAAAGCTGATTACTGCTAAGAGTTACTGAAATTCATTTAAGCATGCAAGGCATGTAGTTTTAGATTATGCTGGAGAAATAGTAGAATACCTTACTTTTTGTAATTAGCTTGAATGCAGATAAAAGGTTGGCAACTTTTATTATACACAACCATGTCTGTTTAACCTATGTTCACTAATTTTTTCAAGCTCCAAACAAGTAGCTGAAGATCTTGTTTTGAGTCTCCTTTATATTGAGCAAAAACTTAACACCATAGCTGTTTTGTTGATTACATTTTGAAAATAGCTATATTTACAAAATTAGTTCTTTGCCTGTGATTGTGTTTTGTCTTTGAAATCTCTGCAGTTGGTCTCACAATTGCTCATGCAACTAGCATTGTTGCTAAAAAGCTATACTTTCACTAGCTTTTCAGTATGTTCTTCTGTTCTAGAACCAAAGCATTTAACTTTAGCCCTTGTACAGAAATTAATTTGGAGACCACCTACATTAATAATTTCAATCCTGTTATGTCAGCTCTTATGTG
>WTXV02053817.1:0-20977 GCA_009823435.2 Nymphicus hollandicus | reverse complement strand
GCTTCAGCACTGTCTGGCTCAAAGCAGGGATTGTGCACCAGGCCATGTCCACACTCAGCCAGAGGCTCCTCCAACAATTGCTCATAGTCCTTTATATTTATATATATATGCAAATCTATACATATACAAATGAATATATATATTTTTATACTGCTCATTACATTCATGAGAAAGAGAAGCTCTATTATAACATCTTCTTCGCTCCCTATGGGAAAAACTGTAAATTGCAATATCTACTAAAAGGACAGCAGTGGGTTCCCAGGAAGGCCAAGGGCTAAAGACTATTGATAGAATTGTCTGATGTTGATGAAGTCTTCAATTCCCAACCTGGACCTGCAGAAGACAAGGGAGAGTGAACGAGAGACGATGTTACTGTCCTGAAGTTTTCCAGCATGAACTGAGGACAAATACTTTGATCCAGTTGTATCCAGACCTAGGGTGAATGAGGTCCTGTGAAATTTAATCTGAAATATCATTGAAATAATAAAATCATTCTCCTTGTGTGAATTATGTGTATTTTACCAAAGTTGAGAGGTGCACACATATCACTACATTGTAGCCATCATTTCACCTTGTTTAACTTGGATGACATTTAAATAATACTCTTAACCACCTTCTTAGTCTGACTCCTTCTGCAATAGTCCATCTTTATCTGGCTAACCTTTATGTCCTGACTCAGCATTTTCAAAGTGGCATTTGAGGATATCTGATTAGGTACGCGCAGACATGGAGACCATAATTAAAAATAAATCTAGAAAATTGACATTACACTTTCCTCTTCTTCCCACACTGTAGGGAAAAAAAGTCAACTGTGGGAGTTAATGACTGTAAGCACCTTGCAGAGAAAACTGAAGCATTGAGTTCCTATACATTCTCTAGTATGAACTTAGGTTGCCCAAGTCAGTGAGTGCCATGGGAAATTCAGTCACAGGTCCTGCAGCAACTACAGCATTATGAGACCCTGGAGGCACAGCAGCTCTAGTGCCTGGTGCACTGAGCTAGAGGCTAGTAGGATCCAGATTTTACTCCTTGATCAGCTGAAGACTGATGCTGGTTTTGCATCCAACCCTTTTTATTACCTATTTTGTTTGAAAACCACACAGGGGAAAGACAATCTCTCAGCTTGGGCTTGCACGGAGCTGAGCAAACCAAGCCAGGCTCAGCACCATACCTCAATATGCTGATACAAAGCACTCAGAAATTGGTTGCCTATAGCACAACAGCCACCTGTCACCTCTTTTATCCTTGCTGTCTTCAGCGGAGGCCAAAAGGGTCCTTAGGCCCTCTCCCTATGAATGTTTGCTGTCATGGCCTAAGCTCCAGCTCCATGCAAAGTATCACTGCTACTTTGTCACTGCTGAGATTTGGGCCTACGCTATTCAGCACAGAAGACCCTGCCTGTTGGCTGCACATCTTGCAGCCCAGCTTTGTCGTACTGGTAATGATGGAAGCTAAGAGTGCTAAGTCTCAGCTTACATTGCTAGCAGTAGCCTAGCACAGGGTGAGGGAAAGAGCCTAGAGAGCTCCCCCCATGTCTTCTTTTATGGCAAAATGCCAGAGACCATCTCTGTTTTAGTCACTCTGTTCCCCACATCCCTGGGAATAGCATGATCACCATGCCAGGGCCATCCCCAACATCCTTGGTCAGCCTAAACACACCAGTGTCTGAAAGAGAATTATGAGGAGACTGAGGAGTGGGCAACATCATGCCAGAGTTGCAAGCATACCTCATATCATAGCATCTGCTGGTGACTGGCCTCAGTTTTATCCCACCATTGCACCACATTTTTAATTGTTTGGTTTTTTTTTTTTTTGATTCCCTTGTGCACCATTTGGATACACAGAACAGGGAAGGACTCTTCATCTCTCTTATGTTGTCCTGCAAAGTAGGTGGAGACATGATGCAAGATATCACATGTAATCTCTCAAATGTGATGTTTCTGGAAGAAACGATGGTTGTCACAAACACCACTTTAATGGCCCAGTCATGCCCTAAATGAGACTGGACTCTGGCAGAAGTAGCAGCTGCTAAATAAGGGCAGTAAAATGACATCTGCACATACAGAAATAGACTTGGGAGCTGAGAGTGCTTCATATTTTCATTTCAAGATAACTCTAGCAAGAATGAAATAAAGTAGAAGACGTTTAATGCTAGGGAATCTAATCACATTGTATTTTTATTATTATTTAAACACATCTACTAAAATAGACTCAATGAAAGTTAAACAAGCTCACTAACAACTTAGTTTTCATTTGGTAATCCAAGGTTTTCCAGAGATGTAAGAGAAAAGCTCTCTGCCTCCATTAACGTTTTATGTCAGAGTTATAATTTTATTCCAGAACTGCCTTGTTTCAGCCTCTGAGAGTAGTATTGTAATATCTTGGAGACTGCAATGTAGAATGGTTTAATTACTATTAGATGGTTAGATCAACAGTGTGAAAGCACTGAACTCTTTTATTGATGAGCAAGCCAGCAAAATTAACCACTCACTGGAAATAGTTCCTTAAATACTTCTGCAATACCAGTAAGAACTGTGTTCCTAGATTAAAATTCCAAGTATTGCTCACTAACTCTTTCTTCAAGATGTTTTTTTGGTTGGTTGATAATTTTTTGACTAAGCGAGATTTTCAGAATTACTTCAGCAACTAGGATTCCTACACCCCATTACTAGAAAGGCCCTGGAGCTTCCAACACTTCCAAAATTGGAAGTACCCAAAGCTAACACTTATTTTTGAAATCTGAGATGAAATCTAGTTTTATGACTACTTTTGGTGTTTGAGCACAGAAGTGTCTTTGTTGGAATAATTTAACTGAGGAAAAAATCATACTGTAATTTTACTATATTACTGAAAATGCAGGTTTTGGGGGGGGGGGGAAACAAAACAAAAAAACAAAACAAACCACACATACATAAAAAACCCAACCCACTAAACAAACAAACAAAAATCAACCAAACAATAAAACCCACAAACATTTTGGATTTGATGCGTTGAATTACAGAAGAGCTTAATTAATTTGCTCAAAAGTAGCATTGTAACATTTCTTATAAATGGCCAAAAAGAAGAAACATTAAGACTTCCAGTGGGTAGAAAAAAATCTTTCACATGTTTTTAATAGCATGTATGATGCCTTTGAACAGGCTTTTCCATAGTCTTACCCTACTGAGATTAATGAGCCTAATTACAGGCAGAGAGAAGAAGGAATCCACATTTTTTTTATAACTGGCATTTAGGAGCAAATGAAATCTTCTTGGATGCTAATTCAAGTAATAACGTAGTGGTTTGCCAGCTTTTCTCACATCTTAATGATGTACAGTAATAAAATACTTTATGATGATGACAGAGTTCATTGGGTAGCTTTCTGAATGGCTAATTTTGTCTTGTGTATTCCAGGATACCAAACACTAGTGACTAAAATTGTTCAGAAGAGTCTCAGACTTAGAGTATGGGGGGGCTTAACAGCATTAAAAAGCTTCTCAAGGGCAGAATACAAATGAGCACTGAACTAAGGAAGAAAAAATATCAGTCAAAAAAACAAACCAAACAAAGGAAAGGGCCAAAGTAACAAAGTCACATTGACAAGATTTTAAAGAATTTGGCTGTGGTCAGAAGAGGGTTATTCTTCTGCCTGGCCTCTGGACTAGTCAGTTGTGTAACTACCAAAATGATTTCTCTGTCAAAGTCTGTTTTTTTCTGACCAATTTTAACAACCAGAAAGACTTCTTGGGTCTGGAGAAAGACCCGTGCTATTCAGTTACCCCAGGAGTCTTAGCAGCCCAACATCTACAGTACCTGAGCAAGAATGTGGATACACTGGACAACCTGATGAGGTTCAAGCCCCTAAAACTACTGCTCCAAGAGCTGTCTCCCCTGACCTGCTCTATCACTGGCTACTTGTTTTTTGGATGGCTCCACTATATCTCTTTTTTGTTGCTGGATTTGCAAAGTAAAACAAGCACCCTTCAATATGGCAACCTTCTCCCAGACCACGAGGGTGCTGGATAGGAGATCACCTTGACTGAGCAGTAAGTGAAATAAGAGGATCTTTTTCTACTCCAGCAAGTTACTGGGAAACCTGGGTTTGCCTTCCCTGAGGTCAAAGAGAGGGGTGCTGGGGTTTAACTGAATCATGGACATGCATTAGATGGAAAAGATGGGAGAGAAAGGACATAAACTGGAGACAAAGAGGGATGGAAAGAGTGGTGCTGAGGGGCAGATGCAAACTGCTGAAAGAGAAAGGAAACCAATAGCATCCTGACAGAGATGAAGCTAGGTCAAGATACAAGTGACATTTAAAGCTCATATGATTCTCTGTGCAAGCTGTATTTAAAATTGCTGTAGGGCTGTAAAGCCTCTCTTATTTCTTGTTTACCTTTCACTACTGCAGCTTGAACAACTTCAGTGTGAGAGAGAGGTAGCCTGACAGGCTTCAGAGCAGGACCAGAACCACCTATATCAACATTCTTAAAAAAGCAGGTGGAGATTCAGATTGAAAGCAAGACAGTAAACAGGATTTTCACTGGTGCCTAAGAATGACAGATGAGAGCCTGATAAAACAACTTTGCTTAATATTACCCGTTAATGCAATTTTCACAAACCATTACACATTTTTAGAAAAGAGTCAACAGTTTTAAAGGAGCCCCAACCATCTTTCATAACTCTTGCTAACCCAAACAACAAACAGTATATTCCTTTGTATTCTAAATGCGCATACTAATCAGTAAGTGGTCCTGTAGAAGTTGAAATGGCCCCTTAAAGACCTTTGACTCTTTAAGAAGAAACAGCATTTAGCTGGGAAATATATCCAAGTTAAGAGAATCATGGAGTTAACATCACAGAAAAAAACCACAGACCTTTACCTGGAAACCAGTTTAAAAATGATTTATTGTTTGTAGGCCTGTAAGAGATGTGGTAAGTTTTTTTCCAGGCCCTGGGTGATCTGTCCCGTTGATCTTTCAGGCATCTATTAAGAATCTAAATCAAATTAGCTGTTAAAACACAAGGTTTGTTTTCTGTACCTATTTTGGTAAATTGAATTTGCTTTCTTGCTGTTAAAGCACAAGTAACTAGGTTAGTAAAAAGATGGTAGGAGTAGTACAAGGAGTTGGACCGATCACAGGAAGAAGATCAGGAAAAAACAACACCTAAGGGGTGAGAATTATATCATGCTGGTATCATGTCCCAAAGGATGCAGTTGAAACTGTATTGATGGAATAAAAAGAAATGAGCCTGGAAAGCTTATTTAAAGAGTGCTCAGGGGATGAAGTGGGTCATTCCAGGTCATAATTCAGTTAGCATTAATTTCTATGATTCAGTTCTACTGTTTTCTCCTTACAACACAAATTTTGTAACCTAAACTAACTGTGACTGCATGCTGCATATCATGCATGTACTTCTACTTAAAGAGGATGGCAAGTAACAGTCCAAACTAGAAACAATGGCAGTCCTAGTAATGTCAATATTTACAAGGAGGCTCAATGAAGCAATCCAAAGCCATATCATTCTACAAAGAAAGAGCTGTACTTAAATATCTTTCTGCCAAATATCATGGGAAATGATAAGGCTTTCCAGCTCTTCAGTGGGTCAATATTGGAAATACAGACTGTCCTACAAGGCTGCTGCTACATTGTCCTCAGATGATCCTGCAGCAGTGAAACATGAACTTGAGGAGAAATATTTGTGTTTATATTGCAGGAGAAATAGAGCAAAGACAGTTTTCCTGGCAGATAACTTTGCTTGTATTATGTAAATACACCTAACATTTGTAAGTAAGTTTTGTAAAAGATACTCTAAAGAGAGACTAGGAATGTACAAGGGGTACACCTGAAGGAGGCTGGATTCTCAGGGGCAGCAAAGCACTGGTGTCACAGTTATGCTGGAAATTAATTGGAAAACCAAAAAAGCTATGGATCAGCTGCATATGGTTCTTCTCTGAAATACTAAATTTAGCAAAACTTTTCTTTTTCCTGCTTCCGTTTCTGAAACTACTGCTGCTTCTTTCACCCTAATGAATTTTGTCCAGGTGAAGACAGAGAGGAAAAGCACCTCTTCACCCTCAGAAACCTCCAGTATTTTGCTTTCAGTCTTGGATTAGCAAGGTCTGATTTTGCCCATACTGCTGAGAAGCCTTGAACCAATTCTGACAATATAAGTCCAACTATGAGAGGGAAAATGGGTAGCCCTGTAAATCCATTTTCTTGCAATATGTTAATGGTTCTCATTTTGAGCAGGAGGGAGACTGAAAGATAGAAAAGGAATTGACGCTAGCCATCTTGTCATGCCTGCTTTATATTTTGCCGTAGCTTTAGGGTAAGAATATCCTTGCCCTCCCAATGCCTTCCTGCCATGTCCTCCTCAGAGTGACCTACACGAGTCTCACATCTCTGTAGGACTCATGGAAGAGGAGAAAAGTAGTTCTCTCTCAACTAGAATTAGTTTGCTGCAGGCTCTGTAGGAAGCATAATTTTATTTTTCACATTTGCTGTGAGCAAATCAGTCACTAGCAGGTCACTGCAAAGCCTATTGACATGCATTTCAGAACAAAAGCATGACGAGAAATATACTAAAAAACAATAGGGAATCTAATTTATTTCTAGTTTTCTAGTCATAACTCAAAGCCACTTAAGGCTCCAGTAAGCACAGGCACAAGTTCCAATGCGTTTATTCTGATATTTCTCTTCTTTAGATATTTAGACGCTTGATTAGTCATCTTTTTAAAGCACCATCATGTCTTTGCTTCTTCAGCTTTTTGATCCTGAAGCAGAACATCATACAGAGTTTCCTCAGGTGGGAGAAACTGAGACCTATTTATTTGCCAGTAGTTATCTGGCAATTAATAAACATGTATCACATTTATAGCACTAGTACATAAGGTTTCTTTGAAAATTCGTGTCCATAAGGTTTAGCAAATTGAAACATAACAATCTTTGGAACTGACTCATTCCTGAGGTATCAGCCACAAAGACATACTGGTGTCTCCCTACCAGCAGGTAGTGAAAAAGTGACAGGAACAGCTTGAACTGAAAGCTTCCTCCTGTTAAGAGAAGGGAATCATTCAGCAA
Organism: Nymphicus hollandicus; assembly: GCA_009823435.2. NCBI lineage: Eukaryota > Metazoa > Chordata > Aves > Psittaciformes > Cacatuidae > Nymphicus > Nymphicus hollandicus. The sequence continues at coordinate 13,916 of WTXV02053817.1, read as the reverse complement.
TCTCATTCCTGGGGACAATCTTTGACCTGAAAGATGAGTCATAGCAACTCTCCCAGCTGCTACAGCTCTGAATTCTCAGAAAAGGTTTAATCTCTTCTTTTTCAGTGGTGCAGGGAAAATGAGAAGCTAATTGTCACTTGCTGCAGTAGTCTCTTTTGGCAATCACATGGACAGTTTTTCTACTCCATTTTTTATTTTGCCATAGCAAAGTTGCAGCAGACAGTACATACCACAAAAAACCTTGTAACTGCAGCAAATTGCTTTTACATTTTTTGTTTAATGAACTAAAGTTTGAAACTGAGATACAGAAATATTTCAGATACAGATGTGATTTTTCTGATGTGCTTCAACATTTATTAGATTAACTTTTGCCTACATATACATGAAATGCTCCAGGCTCAGAGAAGAGAGAGTAATTTAGTATAATGTAAAATTATGTAGGTGTTCTACAAACCCTACAGACATTAAACCATTACAATGGGAAAATATTTAAACAGGAGACAAAAAACTCCCCCAACTTTAGAAATTATCTAATTCAATCTTATTAACTTGCAAAATGAATTGGACTCAATTTGCTTCCAGTGTCATAACTTAATGAATACGAGAAAGCAGAACATACATTTTAGGTCAATTAGTCCACATATTGGAAAACTGTAAGATATCTTTCTATAGTATATTTTATAGCAATTCTTCCAGTAATTGCCAAAGGATACACATACTGATCTGAACTGATCTAACCACACCACTTTATATGTACAGTGCAATGGGGGCAATTTAATTTTTACATATAATTTCCAAGTTATTGTAGGTCTGCACAACTCTATGCTCTGACTTGTGTGTGAGTAATGACACAAACAGAATTCCAGGCCTTTGTTGGTGACTGTGGTCCACTCAAGAAAGTTTCCCTCCAATTCCAGCAACCTGGTCATCCCTCCTTTCTTCTCCTTGCTGGATACTGGTAAATGCGTATGCAACGTAAGGGTAGAGGAGCCTCAAGATGACAACTAGTGTGCTTGCTTGCCCCTGGGCAAGATCAAGTATGTCTATGAAATTACTGGAAAATATTAGCTAATCTGGTTTTAAAAACCTCAAATGGAAATGGCGATTCTGTTTCTTTCATTAACTAATCTGTTCTAGTACTCAGTTGTCCCTACCATCATAAAGCTGCTTCTTAATATTGAGCCCAAAATCTCCTTGACTGAAGTATAAACTTATTATTTTTTTGTCCTATCCACTATGAATAAGAATATGCTCTACACCATTTTTGCAAAACCTTTTTGGTTATTTCAAGATCATCATAGTGCCTCTTTCAAGTTTTATTTTTCCTAAAGAACTCAAATTATTTCAGTGTTTTCTGGTAAGTTGTATGTTCAAGATTCCTAACTGTTCTCAGGACTTCACTCATTTGCCTCCTGTTCCCCACACCTTCTTGTTAGGAAATATCCAGAAGTAGACATGAAACTCAACATGAAACTCTGTGATATTTCTAATGCTACATAAAGAGAAAAATAATCTCTCTAATCCCTGTGCAGTGAGTTCCTCTCCACCCCTTAGTAGTTTTTAACTGACATACCTTTGCTCATCTACATAGTAGATAGAACAAGGACTGACTGGAGAAAAGAAATAATCGTTTGGATAATCATGGAGAGAAGTCTTAAGCCTTCTTATGCTGGAACACAGGCATACAAGTTACAAGATTCAGACAGTATTGCAGAAATAAATTGCACATGAGAACAAAACACAGACTGAGTACATCACAAAACATAGTAGAACTGAAGTGTTCAAACTAAGAGATGCAATATTTCCTACAAAGATGTGATGCAGTGCAGCAGAAAGCATCCAAGAGTACTCTAAAACAATCAGACAGCCAAACACAGCTTCAAAATTTCACCTTGACTGTAAAGAAATGCAATTTAAGGTCTTTCAAGCTATGACTTTCTATTCTACTCTGCTGATGAAAGAGGGAACGCATTTTTTTAATTTATAACACTCAGACCCAAATCAAACAAGAAAGTAAATATCAGCCCCAATTCACAAGAACTAAAGTTTGCTCAGACACCCCTTAAAAATAGTGAACCCTGTCCCCAGCTGAAGAAGCATCACACAGGCTGAACTTCAGGTTTCCTGAAGTAGTAAAATAATTCATTTATAAGCTACAAAAATCTCTGTCCTTCTTCTAGTGCATGCCAATGCACAGTGACAACTTATTTTCAGCCCTAGAATGATTAATACCATGTCCATCTAATACAAAGTAGAGAATTTCTGCTGTAAGATAAGGTTAAGAGATTAATTATCACAAATCTTTACCACATCTTTCAATTTATTCCAGGAAGGAGTCAACGTCTAGTTTCCTGTTAGCTGGGCTGGGGAAAAGCATTCTGAATAAATTGTCACCTTGTGGCTGGTAGCTAACCAGCATCATTCCATCCTCTGTCACCTGCGCTTTGATCTTGGGAGCAATCTGCATACAAGATGTGGTTAACAGCATTTCTGGGGAAAAAAAAAAAAAAAGAAAGAATAAAATTAAAATAAGAAAGCTTCTTTCTCCCCCTGCTTTATACCTGGTTTCGCAATGTAACTTAGCGTGCTGTTCAAAACAGATCAAAATGTTTCACAGGAGTGCGTCTTACTGAAGAAAGAATTTCTCAGGAGGAGGAGAACAATGAATTATTTTGACTGAATAGTTTCAAATGTCATATGGCCTTTACTGAAGGCAGAAAAAATTCTGTCTGAAAAAAATACAACTGGGAGCAGGGGTGGGGGAAGAAGTAAATTCAAAACAAGGAAAGACAGTGAGCTCCTGGATTTGAAATAATTTGATAAAGGATTAATATGTTTCATTCTGGGGATTATCTAATGAGTATTTGATGTGACTAATGCTTTCAGTAGTCATATTTTAATATTACAGCTCTATGACTAGTCTGATTACTCTTTGTTTCCTTATCAGACAGTTCCAAAACCCAAGAATAATGGCTAAACAAACAAGGGAGACACTACAGACATGGGGATGCTATCCTACCCCACTGCAGGAAGGAATCACCTATTCAAGTACAATCCTTCCTCCCTCACTTCTCTGCCTGGTCTTGCAGTCCCCTCCTGATCCTATGAATGCAGAAGCTATGTACTTCCTTCTTCTGCCTTCCTGATCCCACCAAAACACCACAGAAAGTGATCATAAATTGCCTTTAGTCCCTCACTTGTAGCTCACTGCTGGGGAAAAAACTCATTCAGGCACCATTATGACCATCCTGGGAGCAAGTATAGTGGTAGAGACTCAGCAGGGCTGAGTCATCCAGATTGCAACATAGGACAAAGGTCAAAGGTCAGAGAGAACTGTAGTTGTATTAACACACCACAATTTCATTCATGCTGGTGTAACATACATTCAGAATAGTGTTACTCCTGTGGTATTAATTCAAACCTCTTCACTATCACAAACTTCCAAAAAATATTTTTACGATATTCTTTGGACTACACATGTGTGAGGTTTTATTTCATTTGTCTTTGGATTTGTTCAGTTCTACTTCTGACACTGTTGCTCTTTGCACATTAGTTGAACACTGATGTTTGAATCCTGGTTACACTCAAGCAAACAAAAGAGATTAAACCATTGAGAATTGCTGCTAAATGCCTTAATAACCTCCAGGCTGACTGAATAATGCAGGACCAACACCTTTCTTGTACCTAGTCAATTACCTTCTCCCAGCTGAACACTAAAAAAATTCTACTCTGATTTGCTAACCTTAGTTGCAATACCAGCAATGATTGTTGAATAAGAGGAAGAAGGGTTAAAAATATTTCTTTCTTCAACAATATGTCTTACCATAAGGACTCTCAACAGCACCCTGTGATGTTTATCTGTATAAGGCCTGCTTCAATTAAAGAAGAAATAACAAAAACAAAGTACAGTATTACATTAACAAAGAACACTGAGTATGAGAGAAGAAGACAATACGGGGAGATCATATTCTAAAAGAACAAACAATCAAGCACAAAAAATTCCAAACAAAACCAAAATATAATGCCACTTTATCTGTAGGGCTTCTTCTATTTGTGTGTGAAACATTCTTATATATCCATCACACAACATAACCAAAGTATTGTTGTCCATCAGAAAATTTCCATTACTTTTAATCTGAATCTGTCCAAAGACACTACAAGGTCTTAAATGCTTTTGCAAATCTAGATCCTATTCCTGCTGTGGTGGTAATGTAGCTAAACTTTCTTGGCTCTTCCTCCAAACACATAAGCAGGTGTGAAAAGCAATTGAACAATAACAGTAAAAAAAGTTCCCATTTCAGATCAACCTGAAATTAAATATTTAAGCATCAAGTAACACATTAATTTTAAGTTACTTTTAAAATAACTTAGCTGTGAGCCAACACTGCGTCAAAGTGTTTTACTTAAAAATATATCAAAGCGAAGCATTTCAAGTTTTCCTCCATTTGGAGAAAACTGGCTGAAACAGCAGGCCAGAATTTGACACAAATTAACAGACAGTTCTCATTCTCTTCAAAACTAGATTTTTCAGCTAGTTTATGATTTCATGGAGGTGAGGGGGAATAAATATATATCTTGCTCTGCTTTTTACAATCAGTATCAATGACAATTATAAGCAATTTAACACTGCCAGATCTCAGATAGCATTATCAGGTTCAATTCCACATTAACATTAAAAATGAGAGTAAAACAACAACCTGTCTTTTGATTTTCGGTATTACAACCTCCAAATCAGCTGGAATTATTTTCCCAGTGTGAAATATTGAGGAAAACAAAAGAATAGGAAAAAAAAATTATTCTGTAAATACACAAGAAATCAGGTATCAAATTCTAAGATTGTTCATAGTACTCTATGTTCCTTATAATTTACCGTGCTACTAATTTCATGTCATCTGCAAAGTTTACCAGCCACAGTTGCATGTCATCATCAAAACTGTGGAGAAAGATAAAAAACAGCTCTAGAGGAAGCACTGATTCCAAAGTACATCTTCCTCAGCCCCTTTTTACCCAAGAATTACCTAAGTTTTCATAAAAAATGAAGAGACTGAGTCAGCAGATTTAGTCATAGAGGCAACAGGGAGTGGAAATATCATATATTTGTTACCTTTCAAATATAAGAATAATGATAGACAGTAATATGAAAACAAAACACTACAGGGAATACTGCATTTTTTCCAGACATCTTAGTGATACTTATCCCCCTTCACCTCACGCTTTCATGGACAGAATCAACACCACTCTTAGCTGAATTTTCTTTGTCCCCTCAATCTCATTGTTATGTCACATGGCATGATCATATGTCATACAGTTGTGGCCATCCTCCATTTTGCAGAGCAGCAAAACACGGAGAAATACAGCATCTGGAAATGCTTCAACTTGCTCTGCTCTCTCAGAAATGAATGGGCTTAAGGAGTTAAGGAGAACCTACAGCAATGCCTTGAGCTTCTGGGATTTGGGAGGAGGGGAGGCAGTGTGGGAATATGCATATATGTGTTGAGTGGGAGTTGCCCTCTTAAATGCCTAGGACATCTCAACCTGGTTGTGCAGAAAAGGATAAACCTTGACACAGAGAGCTTCACAGAAAGGAATGCTGCTTTTTAAATACAGATACTATAAACTTGAGTTCCATGTAGCTTTCATAAGATGCTGCATTAAGCAAAGAAGAAAATGTGAAGAAAGGCATCAAAGTTTAAACACAAACACTCAGCTCTCATCTATTATGCAAGATCTCAGAAACAAGCAATCCTCCCCTCATCCTACCCCCTAATTTGGTTTCATATTGCTTCTCACCAGAATTTGACAGCAAACTGGACATCACACTGTTTGTAAAGAGAGCAAGGTGAGGAGTTTCACCCCTGCAAGACTCCCAGTTTGAATTTTGACAATGCCAGGAACTCACAGAGAGTTCAGTATTAGTGATGTGGGTATTGTTTTGTTGACTGGTTTGTTGTTTGGGGTTTTTTTCCCAGTGAAATACAACATAAATATTCTTTTAACAAGAAGAAGCCTGATACAGAACTAAAGATATGTGCCCCAAAGCCCTGCACGTATTTCAAGAAAAATGAATAGAAAACAAATGTCTGTTAACCTCTCCTTGAAGCTGCTACTACATCTATTCCGCTAGCCTTATGCAGAGGACAGAAGGGCACATTCCAGTGAGAATTTAAAAAAACCCACAACCTTTTAAACAAAACAGTAAAACAGTAGAGGTCTGAAATGAAAGTAATTCAGACAGACTGAAAATGGTAGTGCATGCTTGGACAGAAGCTCAGAAGTTAGACTCCAGACAAGGCTGACATAGTTAAAAGGCCAATTCCCCACCATCTGTTTCAGTGTACCCAAACCCCTTCAGGTAAATCCTTTTGTTTGGAAAGTAAAAGCAGGTCTCTTACACTCCCACCTGTGCCCCAAGGACACATTCTGATATGGGCAAGGGCCTCCCACCCTACCTCAAGCTCCTGTGCTGCTACTGTCCCATTGTGACTAATGTATTACAGGTAGGAGCACCTGCAAAATTAGCACACCTCTGGAAAGGCTGCCTTGAGCAAGGAGGAATCTATCTTATCCAACATCAACTTTTTTCCCACATTTCCTGAAATGACTGAGCGATGGGTTGCTCTTTGCACAGAACATGGCAAGAATACCCAATCCCATTCTCCAACGGAAACATTTTCTGCCACCATGACTTACAAAGAGCACCATCTCCTAGAGGCAAATAAGCAATGAGATTGTGGGATATATCTAGGAGAGTCCAATAAATTTTACTCCATTTTTTCCTCAGGCACAACAGCCACTTTTTACTTAAACCGCACAGGGTGAGACTTGAATTAAGACCTACAAAAAGAAACTCGTAAATAGGAACCCTGTTTTTATGAGCAGTAAATTTTGTTCAAGACAGTCAGAGTTCATTTTATAAAATGGATTCCCACTAGGAAACAGAAAAAAAGGCACACTGCCTCAGAGGAAGTTAAGCACAACAAAATATTCTTGATAGGCTTGGCATGTCTTAGCTTTTATCACACTTCACTGCAATTACATTATCTGCCCCAATTCCAAGAAACACTGCTGCTTTCTTCAGTGAATAAAAGCTCTTAATTGTAAAGAACAAAAAGTTTGGGGGAGCTTTAAGCATATTTTTGCATATATGAAACATAAATGGTGTATATACATATATATATTCACCTATGACATATAGTCTTCTTCATTCTTTCTGTCCTGAAGAACTACGCTGTGCATGACTCAGTTCTATTAAAATGCCAGCATTAAAGAGGAGCCCTGTTAAATTTCACCAGTATTCTGTTGGTTTGTGCCTTCAGCAGGAGCAGCAACACATCCATCAAAAGAAACTGTTTTCAGTGCACACTACAGCTCTTTCAAAGTTACTTGCAGCAGCAAGACAAGGCAAGCACGCAGTGGCTTAGCCACAGTGGCTGCAGGGCAGAGCAATGTCACCCAGATGCCCTCTGTGTGCATTACCAGTACTTTGTACCACACGGCTATGAGTAGAAGCAGCCTGGTCACATACTCACCCATCTTTGCCCCTGACACAGGTGAGCTATGCTCTCCATGCTTCTCCATAACAAAGGACTTAGAGCTTCTCTTGGTACATAATCAGAACAAAGGCTACTTTTCTTTTTCACATTTAAAAGAACAAATTAAAAAAAAAAAAAAAAAAAAAAAGACTTAGTGATACCACAGGGTTCATGAACATCTGTCAGTTTTGGAAGTTGTTTATTATCAGCAAGGAGAAAATCCTGAAAAGAGCACCCTTACACTTAATTCTGATATTCATATTACATATCAAGCTCTTTCAGCTGTGAATTATTTTACTTTTAAATGTCTTTAGGTCTTTGTACTGTAAAAAAAAATAAATCAATATTAGCAGTATTTTTTTATTGAAATAAAATGTTTAATTCAAACAGAAGACTGATACCCTTATTTGTAAAGAAAATAGACATACTTGGGTTTGGCTGATAAATAACCATTTTGTCCCCTACTTTTTAAAACTGCTAAAATTACAGTTAGGTAAAAAAAAAAAGAAAAAAATTAAAACCACTGTATGCCCTTGAGGCTAATTTGCTAATACAGGTCAGCAAGATATTATTGCTCCTTCCATTCAGTAGCAAGCAGGAAAAGAGGCTCAATTCAGGAGTCTGCCTTTATGTAACAGGGATTTCTAAACTACATGTTTCTACAGACCATGCTCTCCCATGAGACTTTCGTATGATTTAAGTATCATCTAAGGTTAAAATACCTGTGAGTACTTAACGTTAAACATCACAATCCAAGTGACTTAGTAGTGCATAGTGCCACAGGGTCAAATGTAGAACCAGAGTTTCCTAAGTCACTAAGAATATTTTTCCCCAACAAAACATGTGGGACTTTCAGAAATCACAGGCTGTACACTCTGGCGCAGGCATTACAGCACTCCTCACTGATGATGTGCCACAGGCAGGCAGTTTATAGACCCTTACTATGGTAAGATACAAGTTCAGAAACAAACAGCACAAAACATGAACGTGCAACCATGCCTTTAGTTTGAACTTCAGGGAAAGGCTTGTAAGAAGCCACCATAGAGGTCTGACATGGCCCCACCTTTAAGAATGAGGCTTGAGGCCATGAGATAGACAGTGAAGGAATTAACCAGTTGTGAGATCCTGGTAGGGATGATTGGCTGCTGATAAGGGTGAACGAAGGCCAGATGGCCTGCCTCAACATGGTGGAAGAGGGACTGATTAATTTCACAGTTCTTTTGACCCTGAACAAAGAAAGACTCTCATTATCTCTCGTTTACACATCAAAATACACCAAAGTGAGGAAGGGTCTGCCCCACACACACACCCCACCTATGACAGCAACAACCAGTGATTTGACTACAGTCTCACCTCCACTTCCCTCAAAGTAAATTTGGCATTTGAACTCCTCCATAGCAAAGGATGAGAATGACCTCACTTAGCAGACAAGTCAAGGGGCCTCTTTGATAATATTTGCACCTCTGACTATATCAGATGATACCCAGGTGAAACTAAGTTTGATGAATTGCCAATCAGTTTATTCCATATAAGCTCAATTAATCGTAGGTTAGCTTTGGATATTCACACTAAGGCAGTAAATGAATTTATCAGCTGCAATTCCAAAACTCTATTTCTGATACTTCAATAAACTGCAAAATTGGTGAATTTGTAATCGTGAAAGTTCTTATTAAGCACAACTGGACATAGTGTTAAATTGTCTATAATCAGAAATTAAGCCTGGCTGCACCCAGACCCTTTGATCTCTGAGGACTGGCTGGAGTGCAAAGGGGTTTCTTTTCTGCCAAATTCCTATACTTTTAAAGCAGCACCACCTAAAGACATGGAAATCATAGAATAGTTAGATATAGTTTGAGTTTTGAGTAGTTTATTCTCTTACAAAAGCTGAACATTACATTCTTGGAGATCTTGGGCCAGGATCCTCAGTTGGTGTGAGACAGCATTGCTCTTCCAACCACATATGAATTCCCTGGGAAGCAAGAGACTAAGTCTTCAAACACTTCCCACACTTCCTGCTTGTATAGTCTGACATTCTACCAGATCAGAGGATTTCCTCTCCACTCTTTAACCCATTCCTTAAGTTTGATAATTCTAGAAAACTTAGCCTGGGACATGAGAAGAAAAAGATTCTCCCTCCTTCCCCCCACAATTATTGATACAGTTGTATAATTTGTCCCTTTTCCTTTTCCTTCATCCATTAAGTCCTGTGCTTTAGCAAAACACTGAAGCATTAAGAAGGAGAAGGTAGTTGCATCCATGTCATTGTAACTGCAGTTAATATATTTTTTAAAGTTTATTATTTTATTTTATTAAGGCTGATTTGAAAAATAAAAATATTAATTTAGTACCTCCAAATCTTGAGATGTTTCTATCTGGGACTATTTTAGGTTGAGAATGTATTTTAATCACATTTCTAAAGTATTTTTCAATTGTGACAATTTGTGTGTTGAACTTATAAACAGTATTTTTAAAAGTATAACTGTAGTTATCTGCCTTCAAAACAGTTACATTGCTGTTTGCTTCTAGATTAAAATTAAAATTACTGGCTATCTCACTGCAAGCTTTTACCTTCTCTGAAATTCATCCTCCTCTAAAGCCCGATCTCAGTTCAGTACAGCCTTTCTCAGTTCAGTGGGGTTAGAAGACTTCACTGGCTGACACGACCCATAAATAGGTTTAATTACTTTGCTCTACTTACTTGGAGAAAATATGCCATCTGCTTAAAATCCCCGCTGTCCAATCAGTTCATGCATTTTTTAATTTTTTTATTCCAGAAAAATCTACTTCATGATAGTGAACACAGGAGCCATTTCTTATGTAATTTTTTTTAACAGCAGCTAATTTTAGGAGTGTTTCATGATGGAGGAGAAACATGATCAAACGGAGGTTTTGATTTAGCAAGACCAAAAAGCACTAATACTTGCCTGTCTGCAGAGAAAGATGCTGTGTTTCTGATAGACATGTTAAGGGATCACTGTACAGCCTGTGATTGCACCTACTGTGTCTAAAAACTATAATTTACATAGTTTTTTGCTACAGAAATGACTTAATTTATGTGTGAGCTGTGAACTATGGCTTGTTGGACTGAAACATTCCAATATTTCAAAGTTATTTTTGCTGAAAAGTTACACTGAAATCTGTAGCACAGTCTTTGTGCCACACCGTCATTTGAGGCATTCTCTGTGGGGTCTGTAGTGATGTTGGGGGACTACAATAACCCCAAAGCATCAAGGACTGATTTAAGGTAAAATTACAGCAGTCAATTTATGCTCTGTGGAGCAAGGGCTCTTGACAGCTACCTGACACATGTGGTAGGGGGAGTTTAAAATCCTTTAACCAAAATTGACCTGTTATTAGACATTTAGGAAACCAATACTGCTTAATAAGGTCCATTTAGGACACGGACATTATCATGCAGTACCAGCTTACTTCACCATGCAACTCCAAGCAAGTCTGAAGGTAGACACAACTCCTAGCCAGTAACAAGCATTTACATGAGCTTGGCAAAAGGCTCGTGGGCTGTCTTCTGTCACCTGTGATGACGAGGACAACGCATTGTTTGGAAAAAGTGAATCCAGTAACATGCAAAAATGCTGCACTACCTAATGACTTGGATGTAATTGAAACCTGCTTTACTTAGCTTACACTGTTCTATTAGATGACAAAGCTGATTTTTTCAGCTTCTTTTTTTTTTTTTTTTTTTACCTGAGAACAGATTTATGAGAGGCACTTACAAGGTACAGTTTTGCGCTATTGCCTGGTAGTACAGCTCAAGGGAATGTTTTTGGCTTTTTCTTTAATTAAACTTTCCTATAAACTTTCTGCCTTTCAGTTATTTTAAAATATGTGGCTACAACCAACCCGATATAATAAATTTATTCAATACAGACTTACTAGACATGACACTGAAGTACTGGTATTTTCTAGTTACACCAGAGTCTGTAACACAACAGTCCTATAAATTTAGCTTTGAATGTGAAAACAAACCCCCCCCAAAAAACCCCCAGAAAACCAAATCCCAAAAAAATCTTTAGGCAGAATTCTGTGTGGCATTTTGGCTTTCTTTCCATATGGCCAAGTCTGCATGGATTGCAGAAATTTAGGTTATTAAGCAATAAACTACCTTTGCATGCCAGGTTGTCAGCATGATGTTTAAATTAATTATAAACAATGGCTTTGCTATCACCAATGAAGCCAAATGCATGCTTAATTTAATTGAAAACATCAGGAATGAAAAATGGTGGCTCCTGCCCTTTATGACACTGTCCTCTATTTTTTTCCCCTGCAATTACACTATAGCCTGTGAGCGGATACTGAGAGAGTTTTTCAGTCCATTTTTGCAAAAAAATTCCCTATACAAATGCATGTAGTTCAACACAGAAAGAGGAATACTTCCATGCTCAAAACTATGATGGAATAAAATTAGTAGACTTGGTCCACGGTCCCCCTCTGATACTAATCAAGAATTGCGGTATACATGAGAAACCTCGTAAACCCTTTTCAAAGTGCATAGGACAGCGTAACATTGCTAATTAAAAATAACCACATCAACAGCCTTAAGGAAGATAAAATGTTATCACATACACACACTCTGCATACTTCTTTTTCCACCTACCCTTTCCAAAGGGAATAATGTATATTATAATATCCAGATTTCTCTGTTTTGTTCCTTTTTTTTTTTTTTTTGTACACATACTGAAGAGCTAAGAGGATATTTTGATTGGGAAAAAGAGGTAGGAGCATTGTTTATCAAAACCTTAAAAACACTGGCTACTTCCATGAATATAAAACCTTATTCCAGCATCTCCAAAAATAATTAAAACAAGCAAAAAACCCAAGCCAAATTTTTCCTCACAGGAAAGTAAGTACACACATTGTCTTCCGCTGCTATATATTAATGACCTCTCTTGAGTTAGATGTTCAAGAACCTAAGACCTAATTCCAGGAGGGGCATAATTTCCTGTTGGTACTGGAGCTAAGCCTGCAACCATCAGTTCTTTCTTCTGTTTCCTTTAGCAACGGTGGAAGTACTTCTCATTAACCCTGGAATTTCTTATATAAACACACTTTGCTCCTTTACTCCTTTGTATTTGTCCTACCTCTTGGCATTATTTACTTGCTGCAAGAGCACATTTGCTAATACTCTCTAGGCCACTCCTACTCTATTCTCACCCATTCCCCAGTTCTGAAAAACTGGAATTATGGTCCTGAAACCTATCAAAATACCTTTGACAAAAGCCTGCCTTTAATTCATTATTATTTCATGGAGGTAAAAAAACCCGAAAAACAAACAAACAAAGAAAACTGGTTAAGGGCAAATATCTAACAAGCCTTATGCTGAAAATATCATTCTGATAAAACAGCAGCTAATATTACAATTACGAAAATGTTTGTTTCCTTTTGGGGAGGGTGGGGTTGTATGTATACTTATATACACACACATCTATGTATTGCCATATGTATATGGCAGTTTTACAGGGAATCCATTAAATAAAGATTTTTAGGGTACAAAAATATAGCACAACCAGTCACATACACACTGTAGTTTAGATTTCTTAGGCGATTCCTTGGGAAAAGTTATGTCAGGAGGTCAATTCATCCTTTGCTGAACCTGCTATTCCCTTCTATTTGGGTTTATGAATGTTCCCCAGTCAGTAAAATCTTGCATGCAGATATCAAGTCCTGATCAAACATCCTGAAAATATTAATGCCTTATGTGTTAGTCCTGCACTTGCAGGTTTCACAGGGCAGAGCACAGAGATATAAGTTTTTATCTGCATCAGCAGCAGATTTTAATTCAATGTATTTGCAAAGGCATACAGTAATTCTTCTGGCTAGCACACCTGTCGAACATGTAAGATTAGTTGCTCTTAAGAAAAATGTAAGAGATTAGTATCTTAATGTAACTGTCTACAAATGTTCTGCCAGCAGCCTGAGCAAGCATCCTGTGGGAAGTGAATGGGAAGTGCTTTCAGAAGCTGCTGCTCTTGACTAAGGCTCTCAGCTAAGGCTGGCTGCCCCGTGCTGGCAGGGCTGCGGTCTGTCCTCTGCTGTTTTGTCATGCCCCTTTGCTGACAAAGGGAGAAGTGGGAATATAGTCAAGAAAGGAATGCTTTAAACAGATGCTGCCCACCACTGTTAAGAAACAAATGTATGACCACCCACCATGGGTTTATCTGCCCTTAATGGTCAAGATAGAGGAGTAATTGCTATAATTTCACTCGCTATAAAAGGATGGTATTTACGGTAACATAGAAGAGTAATTGTGGTCGGTGACTCCCTTCTGAGGGGAACAGAAGGGCCCATTTGTCGACCGGATCCACCCCACAGGGAAGTCTGCTGCCTACCTGGGGCTCAGATTAGAGATGTTAAAAAGAAACTCTC
>WTXV02053813.1:0-11261 GCA_009823435.2 Nymphicus hollandicus | reverse complement strand
TGTTCCTGCTCTGGCAGGGGGACTGGACTAGATGATCTTTTGAGGTCCCTTCCAATCTCTAGCATACTGTGATACTGCGATACTGTGATATAAGAATGACTGATACACAGATATCAAACTGAAATGTATTTCAAATTTAGGAGACATCTTTGTGCGTAACACAAAGTGTGGGATCTTGTCTACAGATCCTATGCATGCACTAGTGTCATATTTCACTGAAATAAAATTCTTCTAGAGTTCACTGATGCTCTGATGCTCAGGGGGACCTTATTGCTCTCTACAACTACCTGAAATGGAGTGAGGAGGTGGTGGTTTCTTCTCCCAAGTAACAAGTGATAGGACAAGAGGTAACTGCCTCAAGTCGCACCAGACGAGGTTTAGACTGGATATTAGGAAAAATTTCTTCACTGAAATGGTTGTCAGGCATTAGAACAGGCTGCCCAGGGAAATGGTGGAATCACCATCCCTGGAAGTGTCAAAAACCACGTAGATTAGGCCTTTAGTGACTTAGTGGTGGACTTAGCAGTAATGGTTGGACTTGATGATCTTAAAGGTCTTTTCCAGACTAATTGATTCTATTAATCTTGGATTATGCCTGACTCTGCAGGACAATAATGGCAAAGAGATTGCACTGTCAAGGGACTAGTCAAGGAAAAAAGGTAATCTTCAGAGCACAATTAAAAGCACATACTTTAGACATGCATTACCTTCTTTCAATTTGAGAGAGAGCCTAGCTTAGATCAATTTTAGACAGCAAATCAGATCCCATGTAATTAAGCAGAATATACCAGCATCAGACCATGGACTTTATTTACCTGCCTTACATGTGTCTAAACCTGCTGGAGAACTGCCAGCTGTGAACAGCAGCTTCTGACTGATACTCTAAAAAAAGGGGTTTTCAAATAGAAGTGATGTAAGTCAGATAGAGAAATGGGCTCAAGTAGCTCAATGGAGTATGTGACAGACAGACACTGTCAGAGAAGTGTTGTGGATGATGGCTGGCTGGCTGTAGAGGATGCATTGACATGACTGAAAGGTTGGACCAGATGATCGTTAGGGTCCCTTCCAACCTGGTCTTCTATGATTCCATGACTGCCTCTGGAAAGACTGGGAAATCTTGGAGTCCTCACCTGCCATTGGAACACATTTCTGCTACTCAGAAAGCAATTCTTGACTACTTTAAAAGTGAAGGTCATTAGGAGGAGACTCTACTTTTTGTGTTAGTTCCATAAGAACAGACTAGATTCAACTTTAATTCTAAATCAGTCATAATGAGAGGATAGCTTGCCTTCTAACCCTGGGACCTTCACCAGTTCTAGTTTCAACCAACTGTTTGCATTTGCAGTTTTTCACTTTGTTTTAAATGGTGCTTAAGACTTCTTAAAAAAGAGTTTTGTAAAATATCTAATGGTAATAAAATTATTATGAGATGCAGTTAATTCTGTATTTATATAAAACACTGACTATATATGAATCTGCATTAGATAAGGCATCTTGGAAAGAATTAAACACTTATGATGGATGAGACCATTTTCGAAAATCATTTTCAGCTATTTTCAGCTGCACCTGATAGCATAGAGGGAAAGGAAGGACAGGGAAGGGCCAGATACCCAAATTTATGATTGTATAAATCTAGAGCTTAGAACTGCACTTAAATTTTGTGCAGACTCATTTGACTTGAAGACATGAAATCCACTAAATAGGAGCACTGAACAATAGGAAGTTGCAATATGGTAGGATGCTGGGTCCAGTTTAAGAAAGCACTCCGTCACCTGCATTTTCTAGGTGGGTTTTTTCTTACAAACAGTACAGAAAGTTTAGAAATAAGGTAATGAGACAATGATGAAAAAAATCTCTCACCTTGCATATTTTTTGACTGATGCTTCATACTGTTTCTCCTTACAACCATTTACTGTCCTTTATTATTACCAAAGCATGAGATTTATTTTTTTTTTGATTGGCTTGAAGTAATATACATCTAGACATGGCATCAGTTAAGTGTTTTATTAATTACATCTTCTCACCATATTTGTTAAAATATGAATATAATATTAAAAAATAGCTATTACAGGGTGGAGTGAATGTTCACTAATGTGAAATCACTATTCCTGGAACTATTATTGTTTCAATGTAAATATATGGAGGTTAGAAGCTACAATTATACAGGGGTTATGAAAGAGAATATATGAATTATGTGAATAAAACCATTAGGTTTCTCAGACAAAATGTAAAGTCCTTTTTAGTAAGGTCTTCACATGAAATGTTTCATTGAGTAATTGCAATTAATATTTCACAAAATAACAATGAAATGCAACAGCTGATTGAAAATAAATATTGTCTTATTTCATCCTCACGATTTGAAGAAAATATTTTTATCTTTGTAAATACTTTACTACATGAACACTAAGTTCGTCTTCATTTGAAAATGCGGTCTACCGATGTTTAATATTTTGTGTTTGACAATTCTGAACTCAAATATACAGTACTGTCGCTTTTGCTACAGAGAAACACTGGTTTATAGAGTAGGATGTACACTATTGCAAGTAAGACTGTGGTAGCTGTATCACAATTCGTTGGTAGCCAGTTTTCTAACAAAAGCAACTGAGTAGTAGGAGAGGAAATGTCCTTATTTAAGACTATAAGGAATACAGAATAGACAGAAGCAATTAAAAAGATATGCACTAGTACACCTTTTAGGAACAGGCATTGGGAAACATCTACTGTCCAGTGCTACTTAAAGACATTAGACAACTTCTTGTGGTAAATAATCCTTCAGAGAAATAAAATAATAGATAAAAAGCAAAACACAGCCCACTCTGGATGATACTGATACTGTATACAAAGAATCCTCAATTCTTTGAAGATCAGCTTTCATCACTGGCCATAAATCAGCTTATTGTAATTATCACTGTGCTACCTCATGATTTACTATTTGGAAAAAAAAAAAACCCAACATTTTTTTATTCTCATGGCATTTATTGCTTTTAAGCAGCGGTAATTTTCCAAAGTAAACACAACCATGCATAACTGCTCGCTTTCTTTCCCCTTGAATCAACAGTAATGTTGTTTAAATAACTGCTTATTTAAAAATATTTAGTTTATTTTTATATATGTCTTTCAGTTAATTTCAGTTAAAAGAAATAGCAGACACTTATTAATGGTGCATTACTATAGTACGAAACTGAGGGCAGTTTAAAAACCTGTTACTTAATGCAGTTACTGTTTCACAATGGGAGGAATAATTTCTTGTAGAGTGACATGTTTCCTTATGTCACAGCTATTCTTCCTTTACAAAAGCTGTTACTTTGATGGGGAGGACAAATGCCTGCCATATATTACTGTGCAGTCCATTACAATAGGTTCATTCATATTTATAATACAATCTGTGATGTTGGTGCAATCACTTTAAACTTCACCGTTATTTCAAACAAATCCATAACTGTGAAAAAGGCAGGCTGTTGACAGGAGTTAATGTGGGTTTTAGTCTGTTTACAATTGCTTTCTAATCTACTAAATGGCTGTGAAAATTGATGCACTGTTAGAAGTGCTTTTATACACTACTACAGATAAAGGGCTGTTATACTGCAGTAATCTCTGTAATGCTAAATTGAATTTTCGACAGTGCTTTTTTTTTTGTTTTTCCAATTTGAACGTGACATGGTGGGCTACTCAATTTATGGTAATCTTAATTTCATCAATGCAAAGAATTTTTCCATCTTCATAAATGGAGATGCCTATTATTGCTAGGAAAGAAAAAAAGAAGTTAAAACTTGGGACTATCACAATATGTACTTTAGGGAAAATCTCTTGGCCAAAGCATGGGCCAGAGTCACTAAATTTTGTTATCATATTTGTGATCTCTTGAAGCTATGCAAGTGAATTTTGTAGTGAAACATCGTAGTGCAGCTCACAGAACTGCTCTGCTTGCCATAAAGGTAAACAGATTCTGCTTCAACATCACAAAATAAAATTAGGATTAGATTATTTGCCAGAAATTAAGTTTCCAGTGGAATTTTAGGGATACATATAAAGATAGTGTTTTAGTTATATAACCAATGAAATCACAGTCATAAAGAAGTCCATAGAATGTATACTTTAGTGTTCCACCCTAAAAAGTCAATTGGAAAAAATATAATAAAGCTTTTTAAGCTTCAGATTTCCCTGATAAAGAAGGTGCAAAGAAATACCAAAGCTGCTGCTGATATGAAACAGAAGCACAGAGGACTTTGGCACTGTAGAACGGGTGCCCTAAAAAAATTTCTCACACACTTCTCTGAAATGTCTGGTGTCTCATTAAAACTTGAGGAATGCAAGACAAAATGTCTTTTTATGTTAATTAAGGAGTTGCTAATTTTCTATATGAATATGAAAATCTTACTAAAAAGTAATGAACAGAACTTTTAAATGGCTTCTGATGGAAAAAAAATCCTTTATATTCAAGACATTTGCATGACTAATAACTTTAAAATTTGCTTATGTCTTTTAATACTATAAGATTTAATAAAGAGGCACAGTTCTCAGATAACAGAATAATTTATGTTGGAGGAGACCTCTTTCGAGGTCATCTGGTTCAACCCCAGCTTCAAAGTGAAACACAGTTGTTAAGTTGGACCATAAATTTTTTCAAAAAATAGGCTGTTAGAGATTCAAACTTCATAATTCAACCTTGGTGACATTTAATCACATCACTTGAATTCAGTAGTTCAACATAACACAAAAAAATGCCCACGTGTTTCATGCAAGACAGTACAATTATTCTATGCAGAGTAATAAGTAAAATTCACTTAAACAGTCTATCAACTAAGGAACACAAATGTGTAGTAACCAGGCTTCATGAACAATAAAGCATAGAGCGTTTTATTTCTCTTGAGGTTTGGTTTTTTTTTTTTTTTTTTTGCTGTATGACTTACTTATTGTCTTGAATGCTCACTTCTCCTTTCCATGTTCAAAAGAAAAAGGGCTTAAGAATCAAGTTCTATAATTCTTATGGACTCAGAGGAAGAACAACTATTAAAGTTAAGTGCTACTGAATAAGTCTTAGGGATTCTGCAACATAAAGAATAAATGAAAGCTTGTTATGTAAAGACAGAATATTAGAAGATGAGTCATAAGTAGGTACATCTGAAGTTGCTTTAAAAGGTACTGGGAACAGTCATCACTTGTAAGCTAACACTGATTGTTTAAAAGTACCCTGTTGATTGCAGTTGCAAATGGAATTTCTTCCCCTAACAAATTAAGTAAAATATTACACAAAGGGGTTCTACAGAAAAGTGATTATTTTGCTTGAGCAGGGTTAAGAAAAATCTGCTGTACATCTGTCATACTCCAATATTATTTTGTTATATTAGATCAGCTAATACAACCTCTAAGGAACAAAAACGTTTCTTCAGAAAACTAGTGGGCATCTTCTAAACGCTGTTAAATATAATTTCACCCCAACTTGTAGCTATTTCTGAAACACAACCAAAGAAGCCATGTAGCTTAGCAGCCCTGCATACTCCAAATACTGTCATTCTTCACAGCTGTTTATGTTCAAGTCTACCGTATAGGTAGAGGTTCTGCTCTGCAACACTGCATTAATACAACATTCCTTTCAAATTTTTAAATATCCAAAACATTCCTGCAAAACTATATTTGGACAATAAAGAGCTTATTTTAAAAGGCAGTTTTATAATACATGAAAATGTAGCTTCGTTAGACTACAGAGAGTGGTATCTCCTTCATTAAAGTTCAAAGTTGAGAAAGTTCATATAGGAAGTGTCCCCTTTGGTCCATTGTATTTACCGCATAGCACTTCAAAGTACAGTTGAATGAGCTGTCCCTAAATATGACTGAAAGGCTTCACCATGTCCGACTCAGTTCAAGTTCGTGCATATTTTATCCTTTGAATATTTCAAGAATCATGTTTTTTTCCCCTCCCTATAATTAAAATTGAAATCAGGTTAGAACTGTTCTGCTTATAAAAACATTTGAAAAAAACAATTACGATTTTGGACATACTAAGATCTAACCTCATAGATCATAGGTTTCCAGTAAGCACAGTGGCCATGAAAGCCCCCATATGCTAACATTTTGGAAGGCTGACTCATGAAAGAAAGGTAGAAATTATGTAATTAGAACATCCTGTACAATCTAAGGGAAAAGAGATGATGAAGAATGAAGAAGTATAAGCCTGTAAAGGTATGCTTTGTGTACGAGAACAGGAGGCGAAAACGCGTTAATCGCATATGCGTCATCTGATCTTATATTCCCTCACCTGTATAAGCAAACTACAGTTTTGCTGTCTTTCCACACTGGAATCAATCTGAAATATTAATGAGATTTCTCTTTAGTCATTCATATGAACGCACCATACTTAAGAAAAAAGTTTGTCCTCCAAATGGCACTAAGATAGCTTCCTGTCTGTTGCCATAATTATCCACTGCAAATAATTACCCAGAGTACTGTGTAACAGGCAGTAGATATGAGGATTTACTTTCACAGAAATGAACACTTAAATGGTATCAGTCCCCTCTGTATGTTAAAGTTAAGAATCACCTACAGAATATGAAACTGGACATGGGGGTAAACAATCATCTCCCATCCTTCCTAGGAGTCTGGATTGGTGCAGTCATTGAGTAAAGGCTTGCTAATTAGGGACAGAGAGCGGGTTCTCACAGAAGCATCCCCGATAGCCCCCCTGCTACCAAAACCTTGCCACACAAACCCAGTTCACTATATACGTGAATATGGCCATGCAACAGATGAGAAATATCACTAAAGGTTCCATAACGCTTTTTTTAAAACTTTAACATTGACTTTGGTCCATTTACACAAGCAGTATTACAAGAGAGGAGTATTTTTTGCAAGGCCTGATTAGATTTTAAAGAATCACAAAACATTTGGATGGGTACAGCTGAACTCCGGTGCTACATCTTTGCTCTGCTGCATTTATAACTGCTGCTTGAAACGGCAGCCCCCGGCCAAAATTCTACCATCTATTCCTATTCTAGCACCTGCAATTCACTACAGAAGCTCATTTCTCTTTCTTCAAGTACTGTTTTTACTTGGCTGCATTTTCCCTGCATTTTTATTCTACATCAAAATGTTAGTAAGAACATAAAATACACTAGTAGCAAACTGATTCTCTCATGCAAACAATCAGACTGGAACTTAATCCAAATTTTGTTGCAATCCAGTGTAAGTGGAAATGCCCTGTAAGTACCTAGTTTTCAAAGTACTCAAGTTGCCTTTGGTATGTTTTGTAGCCAAAACATGCAACTGTTACCTTACTAGTTTCTGTGAAAATCTGAGCTTCGGTAGCAGAGCTTTCGTAGCTAAACCTGTTTCACTTTTTAATAAATTACATTTCCTGAAATTCTATTCAATGAAAACAAAAAGGAAAGGATGATGTATGGCCAAATATAATTAAAATTGCAGCAAGTTTTCAGTATGTAATATTTTTAATGTTTAAAACTAATGACATTTACACTTTTATGTCTAGCATAGGGTAAACTTACTTTGTACAAAATGATGTTTCAAAAAGAAATAAAACAAGTTGCTTTGTAAGTCCTTGTATCTCTCTGAATTCATTCTTTAGTAGGAAGGAGACTTCTCAGGGGAAAATCTTATACTACTCAGTTCAGTTTCTTAAAGTAGTATCTTTTATTTTGGTTTCACTATTTCTAAAATAAAATATCAGAAAAAGCCTGTCTTCAAAAGTATGAATCTTATCATTTAGCTTCTGTGATAGTTGTCTTTTCCCCCTATACATTCTGCTTGTACAAAAGAGAAAACGAAATTAAATACAGCTTTTATAATTTCTATTTTTTGTAATCATGACCTTACCGTACTTTCCAACCCTAACCATTCTATGATTCTATGTCTTAAAGATACAAAAATGTAAAGAAAAATCAATTACAAATGTCAGCATTCTTTTTTTTTAGATATACATTGGTAATATTACAGAAGCCGTAGTTTAGAAGCATGTAAATTAAGTCCAGATTGCCTGATTTACTTTACTGACCCCCTGATCTACTGTAGTTGAACACTGAATTTAAATGGAGGTGCTTAAGTCAGGAGGGACTTATGTATGTGCTTATACGCTGTGCTGGAGCAACATCCCATTGCAGCAAGTCACAAGTACAGTATGTTTAACAAGCATAACATGGCAAGTATATTTATCTATCCATAACAAAGCTAAAAATGACACCTCCTCTATGCATTTTTGTGAGTTAGGAGAAATCAGTAAGCAACAATAACTTTACTTACTGCCTACTTTTCCTTAGAAAGAATTATTTAGCATAATAAACCAAAACCAGAGTATGTATTTTGAAGTTGAAAGGGAAAGGTCCAAACTGGCATGCTTCAGCTATTTGTTAACTGATTTTCTCTTAATGAATTGCTCTGTTGCTCTGCATCATTCTGATCGCATTATAACAGCTTTCATTAGTCATGATAAATATGGCTTTGTGCCATGTTATTTACTTTCTTATTGCAAATAGCTAGAGCTGCACATTATAATAATTCAGGGTATTTCTGCACTTGCTGAAAAATAGTCTGGTAATGCCTAATACATGATTTTACCTTAAAGAACCTTAAACTCAAATATTTCAGTTTTTTGATACAACTTTGCCACCAATATTATTCCACCATGGCCAAAGTTCTTGCCAATAACAAGGCTAAGGGAATCAGAATTTTACTGTAATTAGACTTTGCAAACTGGGCTTCTTTTCTGGTAGAACTGTCACAAGGGGAAACTGATATTCAAAGCTTAAAATATGATTATTGCTTGAAAATGAACTAGCACTGTAAATACGCATAAAAATGAGCTTAGGAAAAATCTGAATCACAAATATGAACAATAATAAATATTAATCAGTAATAGGATGGTTTTCATAATACACAACTATTTTCTAGATATTTTCATTACATTTCATTACCAGGCTTCATTTTCTTACCACTTTAGCAGGTCAAAAAGAGGACAACAACTGCTATCTGAAATACTATTTGACAGTAGGGATGCTTTGTAAAATAGTTTTTTATTAACTACACTGTTTTTTCCTAGGTCAATCTAAAGTCAATGAATTTCAGACATAACCAACCTGCTCTGAATTCTAGTCAGTGATTTCGGTACAAAAGTCAGCATGTTTATCATCCAAAAGTGAAAAATTTCATTTTTTTCATTTTTTTTTTAATTTTTAAAATCAAACTGCTTCCCTAAAGTTGAAAATTGAAAGTAACTAAAACCATATCTACATTGAATAGTAACTATTACAGAGAATATGCGTCACTACTAGTATTTTTTAAACCCATTACTTTGGTACTACTGAAAAATGAATGCCTGACACTAATGAATATTAGTGTTTATATGTACATATGTATGTTTTTATGTACATACATATAAAATTATGGTTTACACACATTTCATACCCACACAGATATTACATGTGCATAAACTTTACATTCAGCTTTTTGACTCAATGGGCTTTAGTATAACTATTAATGCCAACACAAATTTTGTTAGCAATATATGCCAATACTTTGAAACAGTGACTTCACAAAATCCCAGCTGGCAATATAAACTCAGTTACAAAAAGGCATTTCACCTTTTAACTAACTTATGCTGCCAAAGAAAGATTTCTCAAGTGCACTACAAGGATTCCAAAATAATATTTACCCAGTATAATGGGAAAAAATACAAAGGTGTGAAAATACATCTATAAATGAGGCTTAGTCAACAAGAGGAAAAATTAAAGACAATAAGAGACCTTTGAAAGAACAACAGTGGTATTTTTTAAATTCATTTTTAACCTTCCTAAGATCAGTTATTGAACTTCTTGTTCAAATATTAAGATCATTTTAATGAACAGATAAAATATACTCTTTCATTTAGCATGTTCCTTTCTGTCTAGCTTTTATATTAATCCCCTCAAATTCAGGCTGTATTCAGCATCTCCTGATCTACACTGCTGCTGAAGATAAATCTTCTACTGTGGTTTTACAGGCTATAAAACTTTAGCAAGTAGAAAGCAATTTTAATTTGATGGATGTGATATTAGGTATATTTAGTTTGTCATCTGGCTGCATTTCTTCCCAATTACATGTTGGCAATACAATCGTCGAAGGTGTTTCTTTCCCTTAGTAACTGATTATGAGCCATACGTCACAAATGTGGCGCCTACAATACATCTGTGTAACATTTTTGGCAACATAACTACTTAATTCCATGGCAGAACTTGTTCTCAGCACTATTTTTATATTCTTTTAAATATTTGAAATGTTCTTCTAACATTAAACTTCCAGACACAATCTACAGACTTTCTCTTGGATGCTAGAATCATTTTCCACCCAGTGAAGATGAACACAGTGTTAATGCTGGTCAGCTGCTGTGCAGGTGAAGTTAGTTAACTGCTCATTTATCAAAAACTCATATGGTAACTGTAATGGAAAATATTACATCTCCATCTCTAATGAAATTATTGTGTAATTACTGTATTAACAGATTCCAACATTTTCACTAACAATGAGACCAATTTGGCATCCCTATACTTATTTTCTAGCATCAGAGTATTGCATATAGCTCAGAAAAATAACGAGCAAACAACCTCCTTCCATCCATGTACTGCACATATTCTAGACTAATTCTAGAATACATAGGACAATAAGTTTAGAAAGGTAGAAAAAATATACAAATGAGGAAGTTCAATATATTCAATAAATATGTTGAATTTGATATGATGAACATTCTGAATGTATTTTTATATATTAAACCTATTATATAGGTTTACAATATGTCAAAATCAAGGAAAGCTTAGTGTTTTTTGATGTGCACTTCAGTCATTAACTATCAAGTGGTCTCAGACTCAAGACAGCTGAAATGTTCTGCATTTCCCAAATGCCACTAAAAATATTTTCTACACTTCAGTTATTTGTAATCTTTTCCAAATAATTTAAAAGTATGTTATCCATCTTCAGTGCTGGTTGCACTGAAGACCAAATAGATGGATACAAAGAGCTACCTATCTTAATGGCTTAATGTGGGAGACCAGAAATTTTATCAACCTGAAATCTTACCAGAAATGGATTCTGAAATACTCCAGAAATCTGAAATGGTGTCAGGCAACATATATATTCTATTTTTTTACATGCATCTTCTTACATGTAATTAAGGAATAGAATCAAAACTTATTTTCTCCAGAAAAGTATATTGTTGTACTGAAAAAACAACATTTTCAAGTCTTTCAGAGGTGAAATTATTACTTAGTACTACTGTGTATTTA
>WTXV02053812.1:0-15474 GCA_009823435.2 Nymphicus hollandicus | reverse complement strand
GAGTCACCGTCCCTGGAAGTGTTCACAAACCGTGTAGATGAGGCCCTCAGTGACATGGTTTAGTGGTGGCCTTGGCAATGCTGAGGAATGGTTGGGCTTGGTGATCTTAAAGGTCTTTCCCAACCTGGCTGATTCTGTGAAGCAGCCAAGCTGCCTGTCCCCATGTGGGATGTCTCAATGGCACCACCGGGCACAAGAGGGGAAGAAATGCCTTTTGCAGCAGCACTGGAGGAGGAGGACCAGGTGTGCAGGAATGGAACAACCAGTTCCAGTCTCCCAGCAAAGATTTAATCTGCCTCTGGCATATAAACAGCAAATGATGTTTGTTCAACTGACCTGCAAACAGGCGCCATGCATCGCAGCGGAGCTGAGGCGCCCAGGTCCCGGCTCAGCACCTCTTTGTTTCTTGTCCTTTAGCCAGGGGGGAGAAGGGGCAAGGGATCAGGGCACAGGGCAGGATGCTCGGGGCACCACGGGCTCGGTGGCTGGAGCCAGGGAGCGATGCTCGCTTCCATCCCACTGCATCCTTTCTGCGGTCCTGAGCGCCGCAGCATGTATGCAGAGTGCTCCCAGCTCACAGGCCTGACGCACACAGAAATGTCTGAGGGCTCAAGGACAAGCGTGTCCCTCCAGGCAGGCTGTCACTCACTGGGAGAACCGGCAGGCAGGAGGCCCCAAGCCAAGGGAGAGATTAGCCCTGGCTGGTGCAGGTCAGATCTGCACCCCTGGAGCTCCTGCAGCATCCCAGGGGACACGGGTTCATTACAAGGGGATGTTTTTGCCTATTTTCTGCAAGACCAGATCCTAGCAGCAGGGTCAGATTCCAGTTCAAGTGACATGTAGGCATGCAGTGGGCTGTCCCCAAACACTGCCTGCAGCTCAGCCTGCCCGGCAGGCTCCTGCGCTGCACCGAGGAAGCCACAGCACAGCTTGTTCCCTGTCCCCGTCACAGGCAGGAGAAGGTCTCTGCTGTTTGATGACAAACAAGACCTCAGGAAGAAAGTGGAAAAGGTCCTATGCAGGTAATTCCCTCTCCCTCTGTGCAAACGCTTTCACCGTGCTCCCAGAGAAAGGTGTGCTGGTGGTGAGGAGGGTGGGTAGCAGAGCATGGAGCATCCTTCAGCCCAGCACAGCCACCTCCTGGGCATGGGGCTGGTGGGACTGTCTCCAGGGCTACTGCTCCTTCAGAGTACATGGTATTCCCGGCTGTGGCCAGAGCAGCCATGTGTACCAAGAGTGGGATGCTCAGGGGGGGAAATCTGGGGCTGTGGGGCTGTGGGGTGAGGAGCCAGCCCCAAGGATGTGGGGTCACGGGAGGGAGCTGCCTGCAGCAGGCATGCACCCAGCCTTGGGAGGCAGAGAGCATCACGGGGCTGCATGGCAACAGTCCCTTCCCTGCCCATCCCACTCTGATCCCAGCTTTTCAGCCCTGCTGAAAAAAATCTGGCATGTGCCTCCCCGATTACATGCAGCAGGATGCAGGCTATGGCTGGGCTGAGCACACTCCACTCTGGTGGGGAGCAATGACCATTGTCAAGTCCTTGAGCCACTGCCTGGACCCATCCCTGGGCAGCTCCTGGTCCTGGTGCCCAAAGCCGCAGTGTGCCCTACTGTGTGCCCTCCCCATCCTGCACAGTTTGTCTCCTTCTCCTCAGAAGCTAGGAAGCCGAATGGCTCCAGCTGGAGATGGAGATGCTGCTGCTCCTTCCCCTTTCCTGGGCTGTGCATCCCCACACCAGCCTGGCTGTGGGGTCTCCTGTGGTAGAGCTCTGCCCTGGGACCTGCCACATGGGGGAAGTATTTGGCCTGCGAGAAATGAGCCCCACCACACAGAATGAGCCCTCAAATACGCTGCCCTCCCCAGGAGGAATGCAGGTTTTGTTCTAATGGGGAAGAAGCGGGCAGGTCCCTCCAGGCCAGAGCAGCATCTGGAGAGGTGACGCAGGCGTGTGCATCCATGTTGGTGCTCTGTGACTCCAGGAGATGCTGCTTGGCCATCTGAAGAGAAGCCCAATTCCATGAGTGTGGATCCTATGCAGATCTGGGTCCTCTGGGAGGTGAGGAGCTGGGGTGCTATGTTTCCCTGCCTGCTCCAGCAGGCACAGGCCCCCAAGACCAGCACAACTCAGTGTCCCCAGGGAGCCTGCAGTGGGAAGCACACAAGGACCAACATTGTCAGAGGGATGTACTCCAGACATTTCAGTCCTGGGGAAGACTGAAACTGGAATTAGGGACCTGGAATTGGGAGGGGTGTTTTATCCCAGAATGGATTCCCAGGCTGGATTATGCCTGTCCTGCCACAGTACAGGGCCAGCCCTGTGCTGCCAGGGAGGCAGGACTGCCCTTCCAGCATCAACACCAGGTTAAAGTCAGTCAGTCAGTCATTCAGTTGGCAGCCTCTCCCCATCCAGTTTGTCCATGTGACTGTCCTTTTTGCACCACGACTGCACATTGAGGGTTTCAGGTATCCTCGCTGAGCCCAGCTCTGCGCTACCTGTGGAACATTCTGAGCTTTGGAACATCTCTGTTCATCCAGTGCCATCTCTGTTGGCTCTGGCACTGAGGCACCCCAGGGGATGCCAAAGCCGCACAGGTCGGTGCCCAGTGCAGTGTTCAGGGCTGCTGGTGGGTTCTTCTGTCATTCCCTGTCCTCAGCAGGGAAATAGTCTCTGGGCTGGGGCAGGTCCCTGGGTGCTTCTATGTCACCTCAAGGAGGTTTAGCTTCAATGCCTTTAATGGTGTTTGTTTTCCTTTCCCTTGGGGTGATTTGACAGAAGAGGGTTAATAATGGGCCCAGCAATGGTGTTAGGGCAAAAGTTCCATCACTGGCCTGGGTTTAAATCCCAGCCACAGGAGCTCCAGAATAAGGTGCCAGCAGCTCCACTTCCTGGGGCCAGGAGGTGCCCATGGAGCTCCAGGCACAGCTCACAGCTATGCACTGTCCTTCTTCCAGAGCACACAGTGGTTCCCGGAGAGGTGTGGGAAGATCGACGCGCCGTGCCCCTCTGTTCCCACCAGGAGCCATCTCCAGGCACCCACCGCCATGTCTAAGGACGACGTAGGCTGCAAGTTGACCTCAGTCTACAAGCACAAGGAGAGGAAGCCGAAAAAGCCTCACTACATCCCGAGGCCATGGGGCAAGCCGTACAACTACAAATGCTTCCAGTGCCCCTTCACCTGCATGGAGAAGTCCCACCTCTACAACCACATGAAGTACAGCCTGTGCAAGAACTCCCTCTCCCTCCTCATTGAGTCCGACTGGCCCTACAAGAAGGGCAACCTGCTGCATCCGGAGCTGCGGCTGCTGCACGCAACGGAGACCTCCCGCCTGCACGGGCAGCGGGATGAGCAGGAGACCTGCGACTCCTCGGCCACGTCGGGAGCGTCGGTGAGGACCAAGCAGAACACCAGGGACAGCCACGAGGACAAGCCAGTGTCAGGGGTGGACATCCTGCCTGCTGGTGAGGGGGCTGGTGAAGAAGGTGGCCAGTTCCAAGAGGAGGAGGATGATGTTGCTGGCCTCCTGAGGGAGATGCATGCAGGGGAGAAGAAGGAGAAAACGGAGGAGGCAGGTTGCCAAGGTGACCCAGCTGAACCAGAAGTGAATGCTTTGGTCTTGGGTTTCAAGAACAAGAGGGACAAGCCTTGCAAGGACGTGGAGCCTGACTTCATCATCACGGATGTCTTCTCCCTCAAGAACCATGTCATGAAAAGCAGGGAAATGGCCTCCCCAGACCTAGATGCTAAGCCAAAACATTGCAAAGTGCCAAAGAAATGTCTGACCAGCAGCGGGATCCTCATGGAGCAGTGGAAGCTGGTGGCAAATGGGCAAAGGAGGAACACACCTGAGGTCTCCCCACCTTGTACCGACAGCAACATTATCCCATGCTACCCCCCTCCAGCCTACAGTGACTACCACGAACCTCAGGGCCTCAACCTCTCACTGCTGGGTATTAACTACCCATTAAACCCCAGCCTCTTCTCCTACCTGAGCCCCACCATAGCCAACAGTACTACAACACACCAGCACTTGGCTCAGCTGCCCTTCCTGGCCTCCACAGCCCAGCTGATGCACCCACATGCTTCCCACTTCCAGCCTCTGCAGAGCCCTGAGCGCTCAGCCTTCCTGCCCCGCTTCTACTACCCCTTGCTCTTCGAGCACACCTTCAACTCCACTGAAAGCAAGATGCCCTCCAGCAAGCCAGAAGCCCAGCAGCTGGTGGGCTCTGTCATGCCCACACCACCCCAAGCCAAACCTCCCAGTGAGCCAACCAAACCAGGGCTGCTGAAGGTCCCAGTTCTGAAGACAGGTTTTCCTTGGTCCAAAGGTGTCAGAGAGGAGCCGGGCTCCGAGCTCAGCCACTCTGCCATGCTGGGGCAGGAGGAAGAGGAGAAATGGTTGTGCCAGGAGAAGGAGAGCAACCCTGGACTGGGCCTCAGCAACCTACGCAAAAAGCCATCTGCTGACATCTACCAAAACATGGTGGGAATAAAGGATGGTGCTTTTGCCCCTAGCAGCGTCCGGAAGACAGAGGTACCAGTGGTGACCTGTCTGGAGACCAACAGCCCACCAGGCAACTCCCTGAAGAGGAAGTTCTCTGCCAGTGGGCTGGATTTGATAGGAACCGAAAGGCTGATGCCTGGAAAACTCGGCTACCAGAGCAGGTAAGGTGCCTGTGATCTCCCTGACTCCTCCTCCCATCTTCATACCCCATCATATTCCTGATTCCCCCACTTGGCTCTAAACCATGAGAGGAGTCCCCAAGGGCCAAGCACACACCAGGCTGGTGGCTCCATACCACACCTGAGCAGGGCTTTCTGCCCTTCAGGAGCAAAGGATCTGGGTGATGCCACCACCTGCTGTCCTTCACTGTCCCCTGTTTCATATGGAGCCAGCAGTGGTGTGGTGTCAGTGTGGTGTGGGCCTGTACTCTCCAGGCACCAGGGAACCTCCTTTTGGGTTTCCAGCTATCCCAGGGTTGCTGGAACAGTCACTGCCTATTTTTAAACACAGGCATTTGCACTCCTTTGATTTGCCTTCTGGTTCCAAAGCCCAGAGGGAGGGTCACGTTTCCAAACATCTCCTTTTACCTGGGGCTAGAAAAGTGCACAGCTCCTTTGAGCAGTTTCAGTTCCTCCCCTGGCTGTGCAAATCCAGCTGTGGCTCCAAGAAAATGTCACTGTAAAACCTTTTGGGTTTGGCTTCTGGCTCCTGGAAGAGCTTTCTTAGGAGAAGCTCTCCATGGTTTTCTATCTCCACCTGCCTCTTCCCTGCTCTCAGGCTGGCTGGAGACATCCTCTCCAATTGGGCTTTCAGGACTGTAGGGTGGTCATTTCCATCACTGTTCTCAGTGGTCGAAGAAGACAGAGAACCCCAGCCTGGCCAGCTGAGCTGGGGTCACTTACCAACACCATCTCCCCAGGCTGGTCTCTCCCTTTGTTGGTGGGTGTCATGAAATAGCCTGTGTCAGGGTCTATGGGAAGCTCTTGGGAGAACAATGCCAGGAGCAGGTCCAGTCAGGGCTCTGCATGCTCAGACCAAAGCCCTTCCTGGAAGGGCCTCAGCAGGCAGTTTCCGAGCCCTGGCTGAACCCAGCAATGCTGGCCCTGCACATACACCCAAGAATTTTCCTGTCTCTTTCCCTACTGACTGTATCCATTTCCTCTCTGCAGTGGTTCAAGGGACAACCCTGGCCACATCCCCAAAGCCCTGAACCACTGGCACATGGAGGTCTTCGCAGGCCAACCCGAGGAACTAGAGAGGGCCAACAACACTGAAGTTCTTCCCTCTGTGGGTGCTGGCCTGGACCATGGCCCCTGCAAGCAGAGCAGATCCCAAGAGACTTCTGCCACCGTGACAGACTCTGAGGCCACAAACATGCTTATAGGGGAGCTGTCCAAAACCTTAGAGGAGTATCAAGAGGTGGAGAAGAAACTCTCTGATCTGGCGAAGGAGGACACCCCTGGGCAAAAGGAGCTGAGGGACCAGCTGGTCAAAATCCGAAGGGAGCTCTACCACATCCACCAGGCACTGGAGAAAGCTACCAAACCCCATGAGGGACCTCTGGACCTCTCGGTGAAGAGATCCTCGGAAGGTCTGGAGAAGGTCCAGCAGGCCAAGAAGGAGCCCTGCAACATAAGCTTGGGAAGTGAGAAGCTCCACAGTAAAGACCAAGGGACCCTCAAATGTACAGCCCCCGGGGAGGCTGGAGATGGGGAGGAGCTGCCAAAGTGCCTCCACGAGGCTGAGAACAAAACCATCGACCTGCTGATCAAGATGAGCCGCTCCGAGAGCCTGCGGGCATCCTCCTCGGAAGCGCACCTGGGGGCTGTCATCAAGGCTGAGGTCCTGCCCCTCACCATGCCTCTGGAGCTCCGGAGCGTGATGGAGCCCTACTACAGCCGTACCACCAAGTGTGAGGCCGACTCCAGTGTCCTGCTGTGCTCCGATGGCAGGTCCAGCACCAGCCAGGGCCCTCAGCTCCCGGTCCCCACCGAGGACATGCCGCTGGGCTGCCGGGCTATGCAGCGCTCCCTGTCCTGCAGCCTTTCCAGCGAGACAGATGCAGGCTGTGTCCACAGCCCTCTGCATGCCGACCCCTAAGTCCACCTTGCTCGAAAGCTCCTGGATCTCACTGACCACCTCATGCTTCACCTTCCCAGTGTCCCACCTCTCCACTCCCCCTCTCCCCCATGGATGAACACTTAACCACTGCCTGGCTGGGGACATGTTGCGTGGGGTCCCAGCCAGCTCCCCGGCTGACCCCACAAGGTGTAAAAAGCAGTCCCTGTCCTATCCCAGTGTCAAGGATGGTGCTGCTGGGCTCTGCATGCTCCACAGCCTCAGCTCCCTGGTCCTGGAGCTCCCTCGGAAAGGGAAGTCACTAGCAGGCAAAATAAGAAAGGTGCTGAAAGCACCGAGCTGCCAGCAGAAGGGTCATCCAGCCCTCTCATCAGAGACACTCAGGGACTTCTGCAGCCCATCTCCCATGGGTAGATACCAGACAGGGTATACGGAAGGCCAAGCCTCGATCGAGCCGTGGTTGTGCTGAAGCAGACTGTGGCTGTCACCTTGTACAGAGCAAAGACACGATGGCTTCACCCCATGGTGGCTTGAGGGTCACAGCAGGGAATTGGATGTGCAGTTGGACTGACCCAGGGGCCATGTACTTCTCACACTGTGGAGACAAGAACATCCTCCCAGCCACAATGACAGGATGACACAGAAGCCACTTTGTGACAGCTCCACACCTGGGTCTGAGCTCTCCTGCCACATGTCAGGGGCTGCTGGGTTGTAGGGACTTTTCCTGTCCATCAGTCCCCCAGTGTCTGGCTCCTGCTTTTGCCTTTCCACAGGAAGGACATTCCCTGCCTCTGCCCCGATGGCCTCTCCCATGCAGACATGATGCATGTTCCTCACAAAGGCCCCGATCCTGCAGAGCTCCCGTCAGCTCCTGATCACTAGTCCTAATCCCCTAAATGATGACACATGGGACAGCAAAATGGGTGAGATGATACTGCCATGAACCTCACTGCTCAAGGGACAAAGACCCTAAAGTCAGCTGTGAAGGGACAAAGCTGGGCCAATGCTGAGTGGCCACCCCTCAGCCAGAGCACTGGAGAGCAACCACCCGAGGCAGATGCCTGCTGTTTGTGGGGCCCATTGCTGTCCCAAAAGGTCACCTTCTCCCTATGCTCACTGCGGGCTCTTGCCTCCGACGGGCAAACTGGTACCCACCGCAGGGCAGTGACACCTCCTGTCCCCTGCCACCCTGCTGAGCAGCATCTGCTCTGGCTCAGGATGTCCCCATGCTTGGGCCAGCATTTCTTGGGCTCCGTCCCACTGTGGTAGGTATAATGTGCTCTCCTCAGCTTGGAAAAGCTGGGCATCCTCTCTTCTCCCGTCCACTCTCCTGTTCAGGAGGTGGTGGGTTCTCCTGTAGCACCAGAGGCCTTCACTGACTTGACCTGGTGGCCATGAGAAGAGCCAGGATGGGGGCAGGAGGGCAGAACAAAGAGATCAGCAAGCAAAGCCACAAATAAGGGACCTACACAGCACATCAATGGAGCTTTAGACGCTGGCTTTTCTCTGGGCATAACGTGGAGAATCCTACTTTGGGTGGCTGAAGAAGGCAAACCCACATGTCAGACCTAGGACCTCCAAGTACTTTGATGGACCCAGACACAGAAGAGCCAGCTCTTCTTATGTGATTGCTCTCTGGACAAAGCTTCCACCTCATCAGAAGGGTTTACTTCTCACTCAAGGACTTTGCTTAGAGCACACAGGGAG
This sequence comes from Nymphicus hollandicus, assembly GCA_009823435.2. NCBI lineage: Eukaryota > Metazoa > Chordata > Aves > Psittaciformes > Cacatuidae > Nymphicus > Nymphicus hollandicus. Next base: position 7,184 of record WTXV02053812.1, on the reverse strand, counting down.
ATAGTCCTGGGCCTTTCTTTCTGGGTTTGAACAGTGCTGTCATCATTGGATGGTGTAAGACCATCAGCAGAGCAACCCCCTCCACACCAAACACTTTGCTCACATCACCCACTCCCAACAGTCTGCCAGTCTCTGTAGCCTCTTCTGCCACCCTGTGCCCCCCATCACCCTGTGACCTCTGTCACCCTGTGCCCTCTTGTCACCCTGTGCCCCCCTGTCACCCCCCCCCGCAGCTCACTTGCTCACACAGCTACTCTCCCCCACGCCAACACATCCCTGTTCCTGTATCTCAGGGCTCCCTACTCTCCCCACACCACCTTCGTTGTTCATCTTTCATGCCAGGACCATCATCCGGCACACAGCAAAGCACCCACAGGCACAGCAAAGAAGCTGGAGCCCATTTTCCCGTGACATCCTTCCTTGCCCACCCAGCCTTTACCTCCTCTGAGGAACAACCAGATGTGTAGGTCCATCACGCACCTGGGAGCCCCATCTTGTCCCAGCCCCAAGCATCACATTGTCTTTCTTAGCAGATCCCCATCTGAACGTGGGCACCTCAAAGGTCCAAGGCACCAGAGGGGTAGCTGAGCTCTCTGACCAGCAGCTCTGGGCTTCAGCAGTTCCCAAACCACTAGGCAGTGCTGCCTTTCACCCCTCTTCAGCTGACATGTTGCCTGCACACAAGCCACCTCTCCCTCCCCAGCCCTTCATTCCATCCTGCCACCCTAAGCTGGGATGCTGGCATGCTTCCCTGCTCTGTGGTGCCCATGCTGAGAGCTGGGCACCTCTCCCATGAATGGAGCCAGCACCAGCATCCCGCATCCCTTTCCACGTCGCTCCTGGAAGCCGGGGGGTGAGCAGAAGTTGGGGGCTGATCACGCAGTATTTATTGTTCACAGTTTTACGAATGTACAAAACAAAAACCAAACCATTAAAGAGAAAAACCTCCGAGCGAGAGTTGCTGCTGTCTGCTCTGCTCTGCTCTGCTCTGCTATCCGGGGAGCTCTGCCTGCTCTGGTGGGTCCTGCAGCAGTCCCATGAAGCCAAGAGGGTCCTAATTCCTCCTGCAGAATCCCTGCATACACACACAGCATTTTCCTTTGGAAAGAAGCATCCAACTCCATGGGGCTGTAGCACCTGGGTCCTGGTGAAGGGAAAAGCAGAGAGGAGGGTGCGAGGCCAAGTCCCACATCCCCCCTGCCACCCTGCCACCTGCCTGTGCACCCTGTCTCTGGGGTGCTGGCGGCACCTCCTCTCTGCCCTGCCATGGGCTGCCCAGGGCAGTCCCCTGCCCAGGGGACACCTGCCTGTGGATGGAACCTTCAGGAGGTGGCTGAGCTGGTGGCACCATTCCAGTTGAAAAGATGGAAGCATTTACCTTTGCATTTAAATAATGGATGGGAGTTGAACTACCGGGGTGGCTTATCCAGCCTGCAATCTGCACACCCAGGGCCCTCAGCCCACTCCAGTGCAGGGCCCATTACACGGCTATTTGGCCACCCTAAAGGCATCTGATAGCGAGCCATTACCTGCCCTTTATGGCAGGCCCACCAGATAGACATCTTTCTTGGTCATGGTTGACCAAAGTCACCCTACTTGCATGTCCCCCCGACTTCCCTGCCAAGCCAAGCCCCTTCCCATTGGCAGCTGGAGGATCCAGACAAGTCCCTGCCCTGCTGGGGCCAGCAGCCCCCCTTCTCCCAGGCTGGGGGGATGTGGGGTCACAGCAGGTCCCCAGCACAGCTCCTGGTCAATGGAGCTGCACAACTTTTATGGGTTTCTAACCCCAGGTGGGCACAGCTGCTCCTGCTCAAGTATTCCTTCTCCTCCGGGTTCAGGAGCAAAGGAACGCTCAGGGACTGGGAGGGGGGCAAGTTTCCTACTAAACAAACCCTCAGGGAAGGCTTATCTTGGGTAAGGCAGTGGAAGGAACAATTTCAAGGTTCCTTATTGCTCTCCCTGTCCCCTTGGCACAAGGACGTGGCCCCAGGGAAGCTGAAAGCAGAGGACACTTAGTGTGGGTTTGCTGTTTTCCAGCCACATTGGTGTGGCTGTGAGCTTAGCTCCATGTACTGCTGGGGTCCACAGCAAGGGAAGACAGCACAGGGGCAGCCCAAACACCCTGGGACACAGGGATGGGGCCACAGACTATGGTGAAGGATGTCACGTCAGGCTGCTTCTCATGAGCAGGGCAGCCACAAGCATGAGGTAGGAGCATCCCAGAAACCCCATAAAAATGCTGTGTCCCCCAGTTCCCCTGGCTTGGTGGCAAAAGGCCAGCAGCAAGTTTTGGGGATGGATCCTGTGCTGGAACAGGACAACTGCTGCAGAGCCACAGCCCCTGGGCTGCAGAGAGGCACTGCCTCCTCCACTACACCCCAGCCAGGCAGGGGAAACCATGGTCCCAAGGGATGGAGCTGCAAACACCCTTGATTTGCCCACAAGTAAATGATGGGGTAGACCCAATCCCATGTTCAGGGGAAGAGGGTGCTGCCATGAGCATCCATGGCAGGATGCTCACTATGGCACCAAGAAATGGGGACACATTTGATGCCAGGGTGAGTTAACCCCTTGCACACACCAATCTGGGTAGGGGACATCCAAGTGATTTGGGACCACACAAATTTGGAGGCCATAGCTGGAATCAACCAGGTTGGAAAAGACCTTTATGATCAAGCCCAACCGTTCCCCAGCACTGCCAAGGCCACCACTAAACCATGTCACTGAGGGCCTCATCTACACTGTTTGTGAACACTACCAGGGTTGGTGATTCCACCACTGCCCTGGGCAGCCTGTTCCAATGCCTGACAACCCTTTTGGTGAAGGAATTGTCCCTAATATCCAGTGTAAACCTCCCCTGGCACAGCTTGAAGCAGTTTACTCTTGTCATAAATGACTTGGGGAAGGCAAGTGCTGAGGTGCCCTGTCTGTGTGTCTTCCCTGTCCATCTGTGTCAGTGCATCCCCAAGCCACCTGTGGCAGGGCCAGGGAGCCAGGCGCTCACTCGTAACAAGGAGCTACCATGTAGAACCAGCTGGGGACCAGAAGTGGTTCCTGCCCAGCACAACCAGTTTTCTCTTACCCCAACGTGGGCAGGCCAGAGCTGGGAGCAGTGGAAAGTTACCAAAGTTGGACTAAAGAAGGGCCAAGGTCGGCCAGGAGAGTCCTGAGCAGACGTGTGAAGCTGCAAAGAGAACCTGAACAGAGTTGTTCTGTCTCGGGCAGGAGGGAGGCAATGAACCAGCTTTGCAGTGTGCTCTTTAACTGCAAGCTGAGGGTAGGCGGAGGTACCAGGCTGGAGCTGGGAAGGCAAACTGGGAATTGCCCCCAAAGGGTCCCCATCATTCCAGGGAGGGCACAGGATGGCAGCTCCAGAGCTGCTCGGGCAGTGTTGTGTTCTCCATGTATTCTCCATCCCCTCACGGTGTGCAGCCAGAGTGGGTGAGCAATGAAGGAGCAGCGATCCCATCTCCTCAGCTTTGAGTGAGGAAAACAGAGTACAAAAACCCTACAGAATTTCCCTGCTGCATTTCCCTCCTCTCTATCTGTTATTGCAATTGGAGGTTTCCTTTCCCTGCTCTTGGATGCATCCAAATGGATTGTTTCCCTGGGTATTTGCCCTGGGCAGAACCATTCTGGCTTTGGAATTGGATCAAAGACCCACAGAGGGAAGCACTGAGGGTTTAAGTACTTAAAAGAGCTGGGGCTGGTGAGAACAGAGCTCTGGCTCTCACAGGTTGATGCTCCCCGAAGGCAGACAAGTGGAGCAGGGAGAAGGTTTCCCTCGGGCACCACAGGCTGAGGATGCTGCTTGCGAGTCCTGCCTGGAGGGTGGGTGCAAATGGGCTGCACTTGCTGGTGCCAAGGCAATGTGGGAGGCATGAGGGCTGGGTGCTCCACACTGCTGCACGCTTAGGTGCAGCACCCTAATAGTGCTCACCAGCCTGTGGCACAGCAGCCTGCACAATTCCTCACCAAGAGCTGGAGCAACCCTTCCTGGAAGACCAGTACAGTTCATAAGAGAACGTTTCTGGCACAAAGACCTGCTCCAGTAATACCCATTACTGGATAATACCCCCCTGCTGGGGTTCAGCAGTGCCCTTGGACTTCCAGAGCCCTCCCCACCAGGCTGAGCATGAGGCTGTGTTTGCAGAAAGCTTCTGTTCATCTCCCATGTCCTGTATGGCCTCGTGATGTTCTCCTGTGCCAGTACATGTGGACACTTCATTTTCCTCCCTGGAACCAGTGTGGGGAGGCTGCAGGAGCCAGGCCAGGGTGGAATGGAGGGAGCCGCTGGTGGGACCACTGCCATGGCCCTGGGGACAGGCTGGTGCCTGGGGTGGGTGGGGAGAGGGGTGGCAATGGGGACACTGCCACCAGGGCTGGCTGGGGCTCACCCATGGGGATGCTCCAGGCAGGAAAGTGGCTCCATGTCAGTGCCCCACTGTGCTTCAGAGCTTTTAGCCTTTTCAGTCCTGCTCAACAGGGAGTTTGATGTCTCAAAGAGGATTAACTTCCTAATCCTCTTGTGAGCCTTGTGGGAGTGGGAGGCTGTGGAGGAGGAACCGAGCAAGGAAGAAACCAAGGCGTCAGCTCAGCCCTTATCAAACCCTAGAGAACCTTCTCCGTAGAATCATAGAATCCCAGACTGGTTTGGGTTGGAAGAGACCTTAAAGCTCATCCAGTTCCAACCCCCTGCCTCAGGCAGGGACACCTTCCACTAGAGCAGGTTGCTCCAAGCTCCGTCCAACCTGGCCTTGGGGTTAGCTCCATGGGCTAGCTAACTGGCAGCAGGGATTCTGGGGTGCCCATGACCACCCACAGGACAGTGCCAGGGCAGTTTTGGGGAAAAGAGTAGTTAAAACTTTCCTTCCTGAAGGGATTTCTGTGATGCCTGAAAAGGAGCTGAATCCCTGCTCTCACTGTCATGTAACTGGGCTTAGGAAGCACCAGTCCCAGTCCCAGCCTGCACTTGGGGATCAGGCTCTGAAAGCACTGTTCCCCAGTGTGCCCCCCAAGCCCCTGTGTGTCCCCAGCTGGGCAGTGCTGACACTTTGGGGACAGTGGGGGAGTGCAGCGGGGATGGGGTATCAGCTTGGGCTGGAGATCATGTTTCTGTGGATGGCTGAGCAGTGGATCCTCCGGCTTCCCACTGACAGCTCTCACAGTCCTGGGACACTGCTTCCTGTCACATAGACACACAGACACACACATACATACACACACACAGACACACACATACATACACACACATAGACACACACATACATACACACACATATACACACACATATACACACACATACATGCGCACACACATACACAGACACACACGAACACAGACACACACAGAGAGTTCGTTGCAATTTGGCAATTAGTGACAATCATCCCCCCGTTGTTCGGACAGACGGAGCCGCCTGGTGTCTGCTCAAAGACATGACAAGCCTGTGGCCAGCCAGACGGACACACGACAGTCAGACACCAGCCAGCCAGACACCCCACAGCTGGACACCCAACAGTCGGACACCCAACGTTTGGACACCCGCCTGCCACCCTGCTTCATCCCCATGGCCACCCACTTCTGCTCCCAGCAAACAATCAGAGCCCTCGGCAAAATCTCCCCATGCTGACGGCAATCCGGAGCGCGGAGTGCTCTGGTGTCCAGCCTGGACCTGAGCTACAGGAGGGTTTCACACTATGACCATTAACACTCCACTGACCACTGTGGCCATCTGTATCCCCCTGACCCTCTCTCCAGCCATGGAGGTGTGCTCTAGACAGGCAAATATTCCCCATGAATGGATTTGGGTTGTTTCTCACAAGTCTGTGACTCGGTAGCAATGGCATCAGCTTGTCCCGCGGGATGTCCCACTGGCTGCCTGCACACATTCACAGTGCCAGGCAGGTGCTGTGTCTGTCTCAGCAGAGACACAGGGCCTTGTGGACCCTCAAGCAAGAGCTGCTGTCCCTGGGCCAGGGGAGGAAAAGCCATGAGGGGAGAAGTTCACCACTACTGCCTACAAGTAACATGCTCCAGGAAAGCCTGAACTGGACCCAAACGCTCTTCCCCTTAGTCCATCTCCATGCCCTTATCCTTGAACCCTGCAGCTCTCGGTGCTGGTGTGGGCATGGGCTGTGCCTGGGCCATGCCATGACACAGGCATTTCCTGAGGACGGGGGATGGCTTTCAAACAGGTTGTGACAGAGCCACGGTCCTGGAAAGGTGAACGGGAGCCCCAGGGCCAGGCTGTGTTTATTTATCCTGGTGATGGAGCACACAACAGTGAAACAAAAGGTCAGAGCCTGTTGCCCTGGGAGATGGTTTTTGAAGCTGCCTCCGTCCTGCTGGGGCTGGGGTGGAGCGGCCCCGTGCTTGTCACGTCAAGGTAATTTTGTCAGTTTGGCTGGTAATGGGTCTGGAGCAGCCTCCCAGACGCTGTGAGCTTTGGGGATACACTGATCTAGGACCAGGAGGACCCTAGCACACCGAGAGAGGAGCACCCAGCCCTGGGGCTTCAGAGGCAGATCCCATCTCTGCAGACAGCCGGACCCCAACTCGCTTCCTTCATCCAAAGGGCCAGGCACACACAGCCTCTCCAAGCATCCCAATAGGTGGGTGGTGTCTGATCCAAACTTCATTTACCTTTGGCCTATCTGAGTAACAAACAGACATGAACTTCTTCATGCTTTGGCCATGTTTAGGGTGTTGCTTTGAGCTGGCTGCAAGCAAGGGTGGATTGAGCACTGTCAGCAGGCACTGCCAGGGAGGGGGGGCAGGATCTGACCAGCCCCACGCAGGCTGGTCCTGGATGACATTGCTTTTACTCCCACCCTCTTTCTTTGAGCTGAACTGAAAACCACCACCATCAACTCCAAACATGGCCTTGCCCAGCTTGGGAGCCAGGGTTGAGCAGTGTGGAGATGAAGAGGACACTGTGCTCAGGAGCCCCAGCTGATCTGCCTCTTCTAGAGCTTCTCCATTGCTGGCCCTCAAAGCCTCACATGGCAAAAAGCACCAGTCTCCTTTTTGCAACTGGGGAGACTGAGGCATACAACCAGGCTGGCAGCACACAAGGAGGCAGCCAAGAAGCAGTGAGACAAGGCAGGAGCCCTCAATCGAGGTGTGAGTGCCCCTGTCCAATGCCAGAAGCATCTCACACTAAGGGTGAGGTGCAGCAAATCAG
>WTXV02053802.1:0-12066 GCA_009823435.2 Nymphicus hollandicus | reverse complement strand
GGCAGTGTTCAAGGCCAGGTTGGACACAGGGGCTTGGAGCAACCTGCTCCAGTGGAAGGTGTCCCTGCCCGTGGCAGAGGTTGGAGCTGGATGAGCTTTAAGGTCCCTTCAACCCAAACCAGGCTGGGATTCTGTGAATTCCTTTTTTTATTAACCCATAAAACAAGTAAGACTTTGCTGTTCAAAGGAGAAAGTCATGGCCAGACTCAGTACTAGCAAGGTACCAGCACACCACAAATCCCATTGAATATTGTGCCAATGCCACCTGCCTTCCCAACTGGAGCAGCAGTTCCAGTGCCCAAAGTGTCCTAAGGGACACGACTGGAAGGATGTGGGAATCTTCCTAGGATAAGAAAATTCATTGCTATCACCCTTCCATTGTTAGTGAGGAAAGTGGGCTCAGTCACCACCAACTTTATTCACAGAATCATAGAATCACAGAATCATAGAATAATTTGGGTTGGAAAGGACCTTAAGATCAACCAGTTCCAACCCCCTTCCCATGGGAAGGGACACCTCACACTAAACCATATCACCCAAGACTCCGTCCAACCTGGCCTTGAACACTGCCAGGGATGGAGCATTCACAACTTCCTCAGGCACCCTGTGCCAGCACCTCAGCACCCTCACAGTAAAGAACTTCTTCCTTACATCCAACCTGAACTTCCCCTGTTGAAGTTTGAACCCCTTACCCCTTGTCCTATCATTACAGTCCCTGATGTGTTTACAGCACTATACAGACAAAAAAGAATAAGAAAACTGTATTCAATTTCAGTTTTAATCTATATTATAGAATATTCGGGAGTGAAGAGGTTGCTTTTTCAAGTAAACACTCTCATCTGGCAAGCCTCTCGTGGCAATGAGCAGAGAATGGCTTTGAAAAAGCCACAAAGCATCAATGTCAATTTAGAAACCATTTCCGAACAGTGCCTTCAAATCCCAGGCATCCTGACAAGGTTCTGCTGATCACACACCAATCCTCCCCGAGTCTAAAACACCCCTCTCTGAATGATGAGACCACAGATCCTATGCAGGATACAAACAGAACACGAAAATACGGGTAAGAGGTAGAGATATAATAAGATTCTTGTGCTGTCAAAGAAATAAAGATGTCAAATACATATCCCTTGGAAAATCAACATCCATCCACCCACCCAAGCATTCAGCTTAGAGATAAACTGGAATGTGCAGATAAGACATGAACCTCCAGTAGCCCCGGCGTGCCCTCTAGGTAATGCCAACATGAAGCCAAGCGACACTTTTAGCAACACTCCCCCACAGTGACCCAATTCAAATAGAATCACAACACGTTTTGTGCTTCCCAAACCCAGCTTTACTTCACCTACAGCAACCACATTCCTCCAGGAAGCATCAGCTCCAGGGCACACACCCCAGAGCATGCGAGATCCTGGCTCTGGAGGAGCAGTGTCCATCGGGCAGCCTGTGCTGCAGCACAAGGACGTGACGAGCTGCAAGCCTGACTGGAGCCCATGTGAGAGCAGGACCTGCACTGCCACCAGGCTTCAGCATAACAGAGGCTGGGCTGTAGAGTCTCTGCTAGCTCTTTTGGAGATCCATTTTGGGGTCTGTGTCAGCCTGAATCCCTTTATCCATACTCAGCATTCAGTATCCCTTCTGAACAATGGGAAGGAGGTGTGCCAGCTCAGCTCCCAAATTTGGCATTTCTGTAGTGATTCAGGCCAGAGTTGTCAGAGGCTCAGCAACCCTGAGCAGGCTGCTCTTCAGATCCGTCCTACAGACCTGAGGTATCAAGAAGCTGAAGCAAGCCCCAGATGACGCTTGTGCTCTGGTGATGTGAAATGTAATAATGGAGAAAAGAAAGCAGTGAGCAGATCACAGGGTGAGCCACAGTGCGTGACAGCCCTTGCCATGAAACACTCCATCCTCAGGGCAACAGCCAGACTGACACGGCATCCTGCCAAACCTTGCTCATACCAGCACAGCGCTGGGACTGAACCTTGTAGTGCAGGCAACCCCTCTCCCTTCACAACACAGCTGCTGGGTTAGGAATAACCCAACAAGTAAGAGCTGCCACACTGGAGCTCTCCAGGCCATACTCACCCTCCTCTCACCTGGCTCTTAAACTGGGATGCTTTTGAGCAGCTCCTGTGTGAACTGGCCTCTTGCAGCGCTGGCAATCCAGGCCCTGCCCTGCTCCTGGCCTCAGTGCTGCTTTGCTTGTTCCTCACTAAGTAGAAGCCAGTCACACACAGCAAAGCTTTCACCTGTGCTCTCAGCAGTTGTTTTAACAAATATGGGCAATGGAAGGATAAAGATGATAAAAATGCAGCAGGGATGATGACAAAAGGCCTGTACAAAGTGACCAACAGCAATGGATGTGTGATGGACAGCGGGGCTGAGGCTACTGCACACACCTGCCAATGAATCCCACACATCCAGCTCGTGTCAGGCGCTCTCACCAGCGTGTGGAAGGAAAGGAACTGCAGGACAGGGTCCTGCTTCAGCCGGAGACCTGCCGGGAAAGAGCAGAGCCCAGGCAGAGCAACAGGACTTGTGCACTCAGAGGAAAGGGAGCACAATGCCCTTCCCAAGAGTTCAGCCCTAAGGATGGACACTTTCACCCTAAGACCCAGAGCACTGCAGCAAGGAAAGAAGATAAAAATCATGTTTTTCAGAGCCAAAAGGTGTCTGGTCCGAATCAAAGAACACGCAAATATCGTTGTGTATTCCATCCACAGGGAACCACTGAAGGACACATGCTGCTGGAGAGCAACAGCCTTTGCATGGGGCTTAGAGCATCCGAGCCTTTACCTGGGAGCCCCCTTCCCTCTTGCAGCAAGCTCTGTGTATCTTCACTCACATACTGCTTCAGTCAGGCATCAGAGACATCTCCCTGTCTTGATGTGATTAGTGATTCAAACAACCACGACACCCCTGTAACTATTCCTGATTCCAGTGCAGCCAACAGCACCACAGCAGCTCCCCATTGGGCTCCTCCTATCTGCTCAGAGGGATGAGTGTCAAAAGAAAATGACACACTGGAGGCAACTGACCCAAATATCACTCTGCAGCCATTTCAGGAAAAGAGAGAGAAGCCAAAAGAGAGCAATTCTGTCGGCTCCTGTACGTCAAAAGGCTCTCAACTGAATGGGATGAACACCTAATTCACCCACCACCATCTTATGACAGCCAAAAGAAACTAAGACAGTGTTTGCTTCAGAGATAAGCCTCACAAACTAGCAGCTTGTAAATAAAACAGACAGCACATACCATGATGCAATGTCCCCAGTTACCCCTTCTGCAACACGGCAGTTGTATCACTGTGACTCACATTCAAAACCGGACCATTACTGCACAGCTGTCACCTGCTCTGGTAGAAGACACCACCTCACCCTACCATTATACCAAATTCATGCAACATGTTCTTCAACAGCAGCTTTCTAGAGAAGGATGCTCAGAAGGCAAATGAGCACATTGCAAACCCTCACCACCAACTACATTAGAATTACAGAATTCCAGACTGATTTGGTTTGGAAGGGACCTTAAAGATCACCCAGTTCCAACTAGGACACCTTCCACTAAAGCAGGTTGCTCCAAGCCCCATCCAACGTGGCCTTGAACAATGCCAGGGATGGGGCAGCCACAGCTTCTCTGGGCCAGTGCCTCACCACCCTCATAGTAAATCTTCCCTCTATCAGCTTAAAGCCATTCCCCCTTATCCTGTCACTACATGCCCTTGTAAAAAATCCCTCTTCCAGCACTTGGAATAGTTGTGCTGAACCTGCTCAGGACTTTCTGCTTGCTGAGATGTAGAGGACAAGGACCAGGAAGGTTTGCAGACCTAGACCTCTGTGACTTTCCACAACTGCACATCTCCTTAGGTGGAGAGCACTAAGCTCATGAGGATGGCAGGCAGCCACCAGAAGGCCATCTCCTCACTGTCAGGTTACCTGTACGCCTCAGCAACCTATTAGGATGGTGCTGGGAACATCTACAGCCAAGGATAGAATGACACATCTCACCAGACCACCAAAACCATTCTACAGCACAGATGCTCCTTCCAGAACACCATGCAGAGAGCAAGGGGTCCACAACAAGAGAGCAGCAACCACACAAGCTGGCTGGGAAAACTCACCAGCCAAATGCTGTCCTGCTGCTTCCATGGCTCCCAATTACTCCCAAACTACAGGAATAACTGAAGAGTTTCATTCCAGGAAACTGGGTTTAAGTACAGTTTGTTTTGAGAAAAGGAGCGTAGTAAATCACCAGACTGCTGTACTGGCATTCAACTGCTCCTCCAGCTCGAGTTCAACAGGAGTCTCAACAGCTTTATTTTGCCAAAGATAAATTTAGAATATAAATACACACATAAATCCACTCAGTGAATTATTTGTTGAAAAAAACCATTATTTCCTATAGTGAAATAAGAAACCCAAAATTGTCATTTTCTGAAAGACTTTAATACTCCTCTTTTGGGAAGGGACCTGAGGCACTCGCTGACTGAAGTCCCTATGCTCCATCATACCAGCTGGGAGAACACACATACCAACTGCTTCTTTTCCATCTGAGAATAGCCACAAATAACCTGTATTCTATGAGAGGAAGCCAGAAGGCCTTTTCCCACCGTGCCCCAAGCACAGGGGGGTCATTTCTGGCCACCTGACTGCTTTCCACAGCCACAGATTTGATCAGATTTAGTATTATCAAAAGCTCAGGAAAATTAGCAGCAAATTTAAGGCAGCTTAAACCACAACACTGAGCTTCCCAAATGCATGGCAACTGCTTAAGCAAAAGGCTCCCCAGGGGGCTGTGGGAAGAGCACATCCACGAATCAGCTAAAAGAGAGGTACTAGAGGAAGCCAAAAGGCAAACCCACCGGTACCTCAGGTTATTGATCGTGGATAAGTTACAGCTGATTGGGATTCAGTGTGTGCTTGTCAGGCAAATCTCACACAACGGGCACACCCGAAGGGCAGCAGTGATTTATTTCTGTCAATACCTTCCCGGCACAATCCTCCAAGGAACTGGATTCTGCAGACACCCGGATCGATGAGGGTCTGCCACAGACTGTAAAGAGAGCAAGAGCAGGCTGAGGAATACAGATCGAGCTGGGTAGTGCCACAGAAGTGGATGCTTCAAGTAAACGTCAGAAGTAGCAAAGGTTTTACTTGCACCAAGGAATAAAGAAGATCACTTCCATATGGCTGGATGGGAGATCACTGTGTAATTCCTCCCAAACATTTCCATTTTAATTTTTTAATATCCCAGGAATCACAGTTTCCACTATGAAAATTCTTCTCCTTTTAAAAATAGTTTAACTACCTATTTGAATGTCAGCCAAGTAACTCGTGTGAATCAGTGTCTGCTGCAATTAAAATCCAGTCGATTCTCAACTGTTTCAATATGTTTCCCATGAAAATCAGGAGGTTTTTAGGAGGAGCTACTTGCATGAAAGGCACCCACCCTTCAAGACACACATTACAAGCCTTACTGATTTTATTTTTATGCCATTTAAAAGCATATTAACACCAGGGCCAGACCCATGTGCGCAACCTACACCAGCCCCGTGCCTGACTGCAGATGTTTCTCTAACCTCAGGCCCCTGGATTATGCAGCATTACTTGTCAGCTGTGTCCCTGAATCCATAACACAGCAAGACTTCCATGAGTCAGAAACTCACCCTCAAGGTGGCATGGAAACACACAAGAAATCCAATCTCCCTTCCAGGCTCTCTACTATTTTAGGCACAAGAGAGATATAGAACTTTACAGAGGATGACTTGTTATACCAGAGTCTGGCACAGCCGCAGCACTCACAAGGGGCTGATGCTGGGATGTCACCGGGAGCAGGAGTCAATATCCCGATGCCAGAAGCATCAGCACTCATCCCGAGGATGTGCACTCCCAAGGCACCACAGCCAGAGCCATGTTTAGACCCAGAAGTCATTCTTCCACATTCCTTCATCAGTTTAGCTCAGTCTGGAAAGCAAAGTAGAAACAAGCACCTCCAACACGCTGCATTTGGCTTTTGGGATTTTTAGAAGAGAGGAAGCCTACAAGGCAAATCCTACAACCCTGGGAAAGGGGATTAAGGGCAACACCACAACGGGTCTTCAAAGGAAAATAATAAACTACAACTGTCAGCCACCTCTCCAGCACCACCGAATGCATCAGTACTCAACTGTAGGCACAGTCTGCTGCTCATCCATATGTATGTCTTCTCTTTGTACTTCCCCAGTATCTTAATCGAGGTCAAGCACTGCACTCCGAATTGTCTTCTGACAAATCTGTAACTAAAAAGGTGGAACTAATGTCTCCGAGAGCCCAGAGCTGGGATCATGTACTTATTTAGGCAAGAGAGCTGCCTGACTCCAAGGGTTTTCATCTAAGCAAGGTAATAGGGAGAGATTTTTCACTCCCGTGTAAAAATGTAAATCCCAGGTCAGCGAGTGACTTAAGCATGTGCCTGGTGTAAAGCCTGGAAGAAACACTGCTACTAAGCGGGCTGCTTGCATATTTGCAGCCAGACATAAGTACCTGGATGATCTGGAAATATCCCATAGCCCCTGGAAAAGAGACTAAACCAGGCTGGTCTGTGAATTAATCACAGTGCTATGCACACAACTGCTAATATTAAACTAGAGAGGATTGTACATGTGTGTATGTGTGTGTGTGTTGAAGCATCTGTTCAAGTTTAGGCATAGAAAACATTTTTCAGCCCAATGACTCCATAGGGAAATGCCTCATACATCAGCTCATCTGACTCAATTTTTCCATCACATTTCCTTTAATACAGTTTTGCCCATAAATACACTACTCCTTTTCTTCCAAATATAGCTTTTTATTTATGGAGTTTATTGTAACTCGTGTTATTACTTAAAGCCATAGGTTCTTCTTTGAGATTCAATCCTTAAGGAATTATTAACCGATATTAAGGGATGAAACTCAGTTATCTGGGTTTGCAGAAGGAAAAGGGATTTCTTTCTGCTACAACATTAACCATTTTCAGTGTTTCCTTTACCAGAAAATACCCACTAACATCCTAACTGCCCAGCCATACGCTGCCCGGAGCACAGCCAGGAACTGCACCTGAAATCTTTTGTTTTACAGGAAAAGAAGCCAAGAGTTTAAAAATCCCAACCAGATCTTGCAGACAAGTAATGTCCTCAGTTACTCAATGTCCTCCAGTGTGGGGAGAACTGTGAGTCACCACGCAAGCACTGATAACAACTCATATTTATGGTATGAGAAGGTCAAAAAAGGAAAGCAACCGTTGCCTTTTTCCCCTCTAAGGAGCATTTTGAAGATCAATTCTTTTTGTGTGTGGCTTTTAGAGGAAAGCAAAGAGCCCACCAGAACCATGATGGACAATGGCCAGTGAGCAGGTAATTCAGACAGTTAAAAGTGCAGAGGCAGCATTTAGACATTGAGCAATACTGAACCCAGCAAGTGAGATGGGATTTAATAGAAGTTGACCATTATTAACCACAACTACATGTTACTACACAGCACAAGTATGGGACGGTGGAACTCCCCTCCTGCTGCTGCTCATGGGAAGTGCAAAGACCAGATGGGAACACTAATAATGGTGTGGGGTCCTGCAAGAACACTTTCCTTCCAAGGCAGTCGGGATCCCATTCCCACATGGAGGCTGGTGTAGTCCAGGGACCAGTTTTCAGAGATGCGTTTGTAATTCAGGAAGTCTTCCTAAGTGGATGTGAAGAAGGAATGTGCTTCCCTATACAGGTCAGCAGTGTTACCATAAAGCAAGCATAAAAAGTAGGGAATATTAATGCATCTTTTGCTCACAGGAAATCATTTACTTCCTATTAACGAGATTAAAAATACATAAATCTGGAGCACAACCTCCATAAAGCACTTTGTTGAGTCACAGCACCAAAAACAAAAGCTGGAACTAGGGTGGGAAAAAAGGATCGCCTTCCTCCTAATGAGCCAGCAGCCCCATGAAGAGCAGCCAGACCACAAAGGGACCCATTATCTGCCAGGCTTTTACTCCAACTGTTCAGTGATCATGACCACAGTCTGAGTTGTGCAGCGATTCGATTCGGAGAATCCCATCCAAGCAACAGGGCTAAGGTGGAAATGAGGTACCTGCCACAACTCACTTGGCATTCCCAGTGGTTAAAAGAGAGACAATGAAAACCTGAAGTGGCATTAGGAAAGAGCCAGATCCAAATATCGTGAGGGGAACGCTGGCAGGTCACCAAGACTGGAACAAGCCCTCACTTGCCAGCATCACAGCTTGGTCAGAAAAGCAGCATCAGCCGCACTGCGAGTGCCTGCTAGACACAGGAGTCTGAGTAACCCCGACCAGAATGGACCCATGTGGGTGCTTTCAGGATTAAATTACTCCCAGCAGCATGTTTCTGAATTGCTTTGTTGGTCCTAAGTGGCTAAGTTACATCTGCTCACAACTGCAGGCACTGCAAGAAGTGCACCAAGCCTCATCTTTTGCTTGGCAAAAAGGGATGTTTTAGGAGTTTGGTTGTTTGGACTCACAGAAGTTGCTGGCAGTCAGTAAATCACCACGTCAACAAACCTGTGTATTAAAATTCAGCACAAACTCTCCATCATAGGCTGTAAGAATTGCTCTTGAATCTCACCCATCAGCTACAAAACCATACAAAGCCAAGAAAAGACCTCTTTAAGATAGTTCCACCTAAGCAACCCAATTCGGAATTGTCCTTGGAATACCAGAAAACTCTTCAGAAAACCTGTGTCTACAATTAAAACTCTTCAGTAAGTACTAAAATCCTTGCAAAACTCTTACAATGGGTCTGACCTTGTCCAGCAGCTGATCACTGCCCTGCTACAGCCTTGTCCTCACAAACATGCCCATGGACTAGTAAGGAGCTGTAATGTTCCCTCTGCTTAGAGGCAGGACTGCTGGAAGTCCTCACTGTCAGCACACTTCTCAACCCTTTTGGACTCTTCCCTAACTCATTCCAAGCCACCCACCATGCTCTCAGTCTGTGACCCCAATTTGTTCAGTTCTTTACTGATATTTGCATCACTTGCAAGTTATTTGGGATGACTTAGACGTTTGCTTGGAAGCAAGAGGCAAAAATAATCACTAATGAAGGGCTAAGAATGGGCACCGGTGGAACCCAGCTGGCAAACAGACACTTCATGCCAGGTCCTCATTTACAATCACACATTCAGGCCCGTGAGTTGCTTTGTTTTAAAAACCCCCAAAGTTTGTATTGTTGCAGCAATTAAGGAAACACTTAGTTTTTTAAGTTCAAATGTCCACTGCACCAGTGATAATGCAAACTTGCAATTCTAGTCTTACCGTTTGGAAACGGTACAGCCAATCTTCAGCTTTTAATAACTTCTCACAGTTTAAACTGATCTAAAACTCAATAAAGCCCGTTTCAAAAGCCACTGCAAGGAGAGAAGCTGGGTGATGAACCCAAACAGCACCACAAAGAGCAGCTGAACACGTATTCAACACACTTAAAACACCATCATGTTAAAAAGTTTCACGTGATCCAAACCACAAACTTTCCAACATAGAAATGTCAGTGAAGTTACTGTTTTTCCATGAAATATGCTGCAAAGGGCTCGTTTTCTTACAAGGAGCCACAGGAGCACTGCCAGGGCAGACCCCCACTGCCACCACCGACCAGAGCACACAACTCTCCACACACCACCAGCCCCAGCGTACCTGGGCTTTCACTCCAAGCCCCTCACCTCTTACCTCGCCACTGCCATGGTCAGAAGCCCCCAGCCATAAAGGATCCCGGCTGCACCATCGCATGGGAAACCCTTGCGCTCAAACTACTTCAGCTTTAACCTCCAGGACCATCTATCCGTTGGGAGGTTTTGCTGCTGACGAGAGAGGAGGACGAGCAGCCTGTGCATTCGTCAGGCACCAAAAGTATGGAAGTGCTGAGCCCACCCACTGCCAAGCCCTCAGAATCCTCCAGTCACCAGCGTGACGTGAGAGAGCGGAAATAAACATCGTCCCCTCCTGCCTCTTAGAACAGCGGGAACGCTGCAGTTAATGTTGGGATTGCTGGAAATCCAAGACTTCCAGCTGCCTGCAATCCTATGGGGAGAATGAGGAACAGCACAATAAGGCTCAAATTACCTGTGGGGCTGTGTATTCATTTTCTTTTTCAAACTCTTCCATATCCCGCTTCACCGAGTGGAGCTCATTTGTTCCCCCAGGAAAGCACAAGCATAACTTTGGAATATGCTTGGAAAAAGTCATAAATACGGAGAAGGGCACTTTCCACTTTCCTAACCGCAAGTCTTAACATGCACAACAGCTTTCCCTTTTTAAATGGCCTTAAGAAAGGTGGGATTTGGTACTTTTTGCTTTCCTAATCACAGGTCTTGACATACACAACAGCCTTCCCCTTTTAAATGGCCTGAAGAGAGATGGGGTTTGGTCACTGGACTGGCAGCTGCTTTGCTGAACATCACCAGGACAAAGATTTCTAACAGAAAGGGTCAGGTTATTTCTTTCTACTAATTCCCTTTGACTTCCACTGGGCAGAAGACATGGAAGCAATGACAAGAATAACCAACGGGCTGACAAACGCGAGGTTTTTGTTCTTCCTCTTCTTTCTAAAACCAAACTAAACCCCCAGTGAAAAAGCTGAGCCCCGTGCTACCAACTGTTGCTCCCGAATCCATACTGCACATCCATGCCCTAATTAAATCTCTATGCACTATCTCCTATTTGTAATCAATGTGACGGTGGAACAAAATTAGCACTTCCCTGGGAAGCAAGGTCACAACTAACCCCTACCAGTAGAAAAGAGAACTGGCTAAAAAAACCCAATAAAAGTAACTCTTGTGAAAATTCAAGGTGATGGGCAAAAGTCAGACCAAACAGAGGCCAAAACTTCCCTGACCTGACACAAGGGGATGAGTTTTTCTCCTCGTGCTCTGCGTTCAGATCAAGCACAGAGAAATGTCAAACCGCACAAGCCCCAGTTAGCTCCAGCCAGGGGTAACTCAGTGTTATAAACGTTTACCTGGGCAAGGAGAGCAAGGAGCTGCTCAGCTCTTAGCTTGTGCTGGTGCTACAACAGCATCTGCCGCCGTGGACTGAACACTGAGGGATCTGCCGCGCACTGTCCCGCCTGGCTGAGGAGCTAGGATGGCTTTGCAGCAGAGTTCCCCTGCGAGGTGACAAATCCCTGCTACTTGGCACTGGGATCCGCACCGCAGCACAAAGCGGGCTTTGTCAGGGAAGGCGGTGTGGACACCTGGAAGGTGTGCCCGGCCAACGCCCAGCACGCCCCTCTCCATGCCCGACAGCCGCGACGGGGCTTTGAGTTCCTTCCCTCCCGGATAAACGCGTTAGAAATGCCCGGCCCCGAAAGCTGCCTCCGGGTAGCCCGGAGGGACCCGCGGGCCCGTCCCGCAGCCGCCGGGTTCTGGGGGCTTGGCCGCTACCTCGCAAGGGCGGCGGAAGAAGCGGCGGCTCCTCTCGGCCCCTCACCACCGCCGGACCGCTCAGAGCCCGCGGTTCGCTCCCCTCAGGCTCCCGGCTCCCGCAGAGCCCGCGGCTCGCCTCAGAGCGCCCCGCTCCCCTCACAGCGCCCGGCTCGGTCCCCTCAGGCTCCGCTCTCCC
This sequence comes from Nymphicus hollandicus, assembly GCA_009823435.2. Taxonomy (NCBI): domain Eukaryota; kingdom Metazoa; phylum Chordata; class Aves; order Psittaciformes; family Cacatuidae; genus Nymphicus; species Nymphicus hollandicus. Next base: position 474 of record WTXV02053802.1, on the reverse strand, counting down.
CTCAACCACCACAGCCCCGTCTCCCTCAAAGCCACCGGGTTCTGCTCCCCTCAGCCCGCCGGGGCTCGGTCCCCTCCGGCTCCCGCCTCCCCTCAGCCCCCCGGGGCTCGGTGCCCCCGAGGCTCGGTGCCCGCCGCCGCTGCCCCCACTCACACCGCCCCCTCTCTCGCTCTCCCGGTCTCAGTCTCCGCCGCGGCGGGGCCGCCGTAGCCCGGGCGGGGGGCGCTCGGCGCATGCGCGAAACCCCTCACACACTCACACACACACGCGCACCCCCGCCCCCAACACCACCCCCCGCCGCCGCGAGCCCACCCGCCACGTGCCGCCCGGCGCGCGCGCCCCCCGCCGCCGTTGTTGGGGGGGGGGTGTTTGTGCGCGAGAGGCCCCGCGCGCGGGAAAGCGAGGAAGGGGGGGGGGGGGGGGGACACGGGGGAGGGGGGACCGGGAGCGGGACAGGGACAAAGACACACGGCG
>WTXV02053801.1:0-15876 GCA_009823435.2 Nymphicus hollandicus | reverse complement strand
TCTTTTCAATCTATCACCTTTCCTGACATCATGAATCCCCTCACTCCAGGTTTTCTTTTGTGCTAAATTAGTTTTGAAAGCAAAGCCTAGATTAGGAAAAAAAAAAAAAAAAAAAAAAAATGTGGGGGAATTCCATTACAAGAAACAGTTTATATAGCTTTTATAGAAAGAGGACCTCTGAGACAGACAGGAACAATACTTTAAATAAAACCAGTACAATTATTCTACTGATTTCAATCAGTTTTGCAAGATAAATTGGTGACAAATAGAATATACTTCTCTTTAATACCTCTCCTTAAAATTTTACTATTGTTTCACTTATTTCAATTGTCACAAACACAGATTTTACTAATTTAATTTCAAAATGTTCTGAGGAACAAATTAAAATGGTTTTCGTACCAACTGATGATGGCAGCTCAGTTCAAACATTCTAATGCCAAGAGAAGACTTTCTATAATACTCAAGGGTTGTTTTACTTCAGATACTCTTGCATGGCTGTTTAAATGACTTGCTGCTACTGTAATGTAGCAAGACATCCTTGAACCTGAAGGCAAACAGTTAAGGCAGCTTGAAGTTACCTTTTACTTTTTCTAATCCAGGGCTGCTCTGCTGCTTTTGACATAGCAGAAAATCCTGGGAACTCATTCTGTAATGAGTGCCTTATGTGCCAATAAGGTGTGCAAAAGTTCTGGAGTCCCACAGTACCTTTTTCAGACTCAGCCATGTTAGTGGCTCACCAGCTCTGCCTCTAGCCAGATTTTCAGATGCTCATTAGTGGGTTGCCTTGTGGCTGTTTTCCTCAGTGCCTGGACTAAGGGAATCCTCCCACAGCTAGAAATAAGACTTTGATAGCTACTCTGCCTCATGGGTCTTTGGAGCAATGCTTAGGATAAGTTTAGCTACTGAAATAAAATTCAATAAATCTAGCTATTTTTCAAAAATGTCTTTTTTTTTTTTTTTTGGTGAGAGGTTCTAAAGCTCTTGCAATTCAGTTAGTGTTCAACTCTCACAAACACATACCAATAACAAATATTCAAGTGGATATAGCCTCCAAATTATGAATTACTGTTAATTAAGAGCTGTGCAGAAGTCATGATTCTATTTCAGAAGAGAAACAGCAAAAGCTCAGCTGAATAGGGACATAAAGTCTCAGTCCCAAATTACTTCAGTTTTTGTGTGCAACACTTCTTGGCGAAGTCAAACTATGATAATATAGCTGAAAAATTAGTTTCAGTTTGGTGTGTGTGTTCAACTCAGACAAGATATATTTAACCTAATCTATTAGTTGATAGAGTGTAGATAATAGCCCTTGGTATGAAAAATGTGCTGTGTTCAAGGGGTGGTGCAGAAAGAAAAAAAATAATCCTGTTTGATACTTTAAGTGAGGATAAAACTTGCATGAAACAACTTGGATTTAGGAAAAAGTCTGTTAATACACAGGGATATTGTCAATCTACATAGAATCATAGAATCATTTAAGTTAAATAGGATATCTCTGTCCTTTTTATATATATTTAAAAAATCTGAGAGAGAGAAAAATATGTAAAATTTCCTGATGTGAACTGGTTTTGTAATGGCTATATTACGTACATCAAAGGAGATCAATCGTTTTTGTTGTTGCTTAATTCACTTAATTATTTAGCGATCGCTGACTGTCAGTCCTACTTATTAATCACTACTGTTACTGCAGAATTATTGCAACTATAAAATCTTGCTTTTTAAAAAAATCTTCCTTACTATAAACAGGCTATGAAGTAGATTCCTTAGCTAGAGTACGCTGTGATACTTCATTGGTTTCATTTGACTAAAAGTGACTTTTGCAACTCAAACCCAAGCCTATTCCATTTCAATAAAACACACCTTAAAAGGAAAGAACATGCCTGCTTAGACTGCATAATGCTTAGAGACACTATTGCTCGATGTATTTCTTTAGATAGAATACTGAATAATACAAAGTAATATTAAAAATTACTTAAGGAAAAAAATTAAAGAAAATGTTATTAGGTCTGGGCTTTCTCTGTATTTCATATCACAGGTAACTTCAAATTAGTAAGATATTTTCAGCTAAAGAAAACCAACACAGATATTTCTTTTCATCTGTTGCTTACAGAACAGAGCAGAAACCATATGCCTTATAGTTTACAATGTTATCTTCCACTAAAGGTCCGTGGCTGAGTTTTCTCTGTCTTCTTTCTCCACGCTATACGCTGCTATGCATGGCCTACTATTTAAGTTTTGCTTGCAGGTGTCCACAAGGAAGGCTTTAATGTTGGGCAAGTAGGTGAGGAAGCTGCTTTAACTGTGTATATGCTGCAGGCAGAGCAGGCTGGCAGTTCTGATCACGAGCCCACAGCATAACTAGTTGTGAGGGAGATACTGCTCTGAAGAGTAGATCTTGGTGTAGCCAGGCTATAGAAAAAAAGGAGAATCTTCTGGCAGTCCAGTTGTCTGTGGGAATAAAAGACAGGATGTAGCATATGAGGACACAGCAGGATGATTTTCAGTTCCACTTTCTAACTCATAAGACTGGAGATGTAAGTTTTTAAAAAGGTTGTTCTTGCAACTTTTTGTAAGAGCTGAGCCTGGTTCCATGAGCTCTCTCATGATTTTGTGGTGTGTTGGCTCTGAGGACAAGATCCAGGCATTAAAAACCTCCACTTTGTTCTGTCAAAGAAGTTCATTGTTAAACCTATCCTTTTGTAGGTGCTTAGAGTTTTTCTTTAATCTCTTGTCTTTTACTGCTCCATCCCTACTGTGGCATTGTATTGTCTGTTGTTACTCCTTTCCTGTGAACTGAAAATTTACTTTCTTGAGTGAAAAAACAGGTATGTTTTTTCAAGCTGAGTTTAACTTTTAACTGCCAACAGGAGAACGTTTCCCTCTTCCCCACTTCCCTTTAAATTAAAAAAGAATGTTTGGTTAAAAAGAACTGTGAACATGAAAGGTTTTCCGTCTGTAAATAAAAAGGGTCTGACAATACCTTCTGTGTTTACTAACAGCAGTGCAATTCCTCAACCTTGTGTGACTATGCTTTTGTTCCCTGTGGCAACAGGAGAAGACTTGAACTCTGCATTTATTGCAGGGCTGAGCCTCATCTATTTCAGTGGCACTTTGAGAAATATTAAGGACCTTTCTTCATAAAAATGTGTTACAAAACTGAAATCTAAGTTGCGGACAAATCTGATTGAAGGAGCCAAACAAAGGCTCCGTTCAGCACCCTTTGCAAGTGATGCTGCTAATGGTATTAGCTGACTTCCTGCTCTCTTAGATATGAATTCAATATTCTGTCACTAATTATATCTAAAACCTGTGTGTTACAGTTTAATCTGTAGGTGTACTCAGACTGTGAGAAGTGCCAAGGATAATAAGGCCAGCTATAATGTGCTTTTCTGTGCCAAGAATGTTCTATTCAGAAGATGGTACACCTTTATTTTATGTTGAGCAAAGGATAGCTGTCTCTGTTTTCAGTGATGAGCTTAGCTTGTGCTGCTATTGTGCCAGGTCTGGTTTTGTCTCAAGCTGTCGTTGAAAAGTCATTGAGCTTTCATGGATTGTCCTCAGTCCTGACTTGATAACCTTGCCTTTGCCTGAAGATCACAGGGCTATCATTGTAACATGTTGCTGTCACCATCGGTCACTGATTATCCTGTTCAGGTGCTGCAGGACAGTGCCCTGGCAGTGAAGGCACTGTACTGTCACTGTTGGTTCCTGCCTCATTTTCTCTTGAAGTGCAACCCCACTCTTGCTGCTCCTTGATGGAAGTTTTCAAAACCAGACTCTAATTAACTGCTTCTACAATTAAATTGTTAGCTAAAGGTCACACGAGTCAGTAACTGAAGCGGGTAAAGGAGCGGGCAACCAGTTGGTTTGTGACCTAGCTGAATTTCATGATTTACACAGTATGTTCTTCCTGTGAATCACCTGCCATTAGAGTGGTGCAGCATTGGGTTCAAGTGAAAGGCAGTGTTAGAGTCTAATACCCTCTGACTGTCTTCTTTTAGATATCCTATCTTCTATCTTTAGATACTATCTTCTTTTAGATATCCATATACATGAAGGTTGTAAAGTTTAACATTAAATTTACTTATTTAAATATAGTCAGTGTTACACAGGATTTCTGATTTAGCACAGTGATACAAAATGTAGTGAAAACAATACAAATATAAGTTTATACTTAGATAAATAGAGTAATTGCAATATAAAATTAAATGCCAATGCCAATACCAATGTGATTCCCATTACTAGCCTCTATAACATGTTCATTGTCACAATGCACAGTTACCAGGAAGGAATATGTGAGCTGAAGCTACCTCAAGCTTGTTGCTCTGTTTGAAGTACTTTTGCTAGGTGTCTAGATTTAATACTCCATGGTAGCCTGGACCATGCATTCACTCAATGACTATGGTCAGTCACAGTCTGTGTTATTCCCTGAGCTTCATGTACACATCTCTGTCACAAGTGACACCCCATCTGAGATGGTGTGTTTGCTTTTGGACTCTCCAGTACAATACAGTGATGTTCTGGCGTGTTTGAAACACAAGGCGACTGAGAAGGTTAGGGGCCTGGAGCACATGATATGAAAGTAGAGATTGAGATGAATGGGCTTGTCTAGTTTCAAGAGAAAAGGCAGAGAGGAAATTTTAAGTCTGACTACAATTACCTGTAGGGAGGACATGCTGAAGAAGGGGTCAGAGTCTTTGTGGAGGTTCACAGTAGAAGGATGAGAGGCCACAAACACAGGCTGCAATGTGGAAAATGCCTGCTGGATGTAAGGAAATTATTTTTTTACCATGAGGATGTTCAAACAATGGAAGCGGTGTCTCAGGAAGTTGTGGCATCTTCAGAACTCAACACGGCCCTAAGTCACCTGCTCTAACTGGACCTGCTTTCAGAAAAGGCTTGGAGAATATAACAACTGGAGGTACCTTCCAACCTGCAGGACTCTGATGTTATTCCTTTCGTTGGAGAAATGTGACATGCCAGAGACTCTTTCTCAGTGGAATAAATTTACAAACAACATTATTCTTGTAATGAAAAACTTTGAAGAGCTGAAGTTAGAATTCTGCCTACTTGATAAATTGTGGGGGGTTTTAAAGTTTTTTTAGCCTCAATAATTTCTCATGAAAAACAGACACAATTTAGGGGGGGATGTTCATCAGAGGCAAAAGCATTGAATATATACTATTTGCAATTTGCAAAAATTGCAGTTTTTAGTAACAGTAAAATGTAATGAAAGCAAACTGCAAAATGCAATCTCTGCGTAGGGTGAAAATATGGTTTTCATCAAGAAGCAGCTTTTGTATCAGTCTCCGTAAGCCCCTTATAATTTTGCATCAACTGAATTTATTCTTCAGTTCTCTACTTACTATATACAAATTTTAGGTTTGTATAGAATGCTATGTAGGGAAAAATGTGTGAACAGATAGATTTTTTTATAGCCTTATACATCAGGAATGATGATGAAAGGAAACAACTTAGCATCATGGATAGAAAGAAACAGCCACTAGCAGTTTCTTGGACAGAGCCTTGGATGACATGGGCTAGTGTAAGGGGGTTGGAACTGGATGATCTTAAGGTCCTTTCCAATCCAAACTATTCTGTGATTCTATTCTAAAGTAAATAACTTGCCACAATAATAAATATTCTTCTGTTCACATAATGTACTCAATTTTTGCTTGCATTGTATCAAAGGTACTTACTTGCATTAAATGCAGCTGTTTTTCTTTTCCAAGCATTTGTAAATACTGCAGTAACTAAGACAGAAATACTACATTTCCATGAGCAAACTCATAAATGAGACATCTAAAAAAATTCGTCTTGAGGTATTTTACAGCATTCTCCTAACAACACCATGAAATAAAGGAACAGTCACTTTCTTGGGAGAGGGAGTGTAGACTAGACAAAACATTAAACAAATAACAGCTTTTGCACAATTATCTCTGCTGCAGTGTTTTGAATGTCTCATTATGTCAAGTGCAGTGATTTGCTGAACAAATATTTACACTGGCTTTTTCTATCTTTTTGCTAATGACAGCATATTAAGTTCTGATTAGCTATTCTTCATTGTAACAGCTGTGAGATGTTCTACTTGCTCATTTTTTGTGTTTGAATGAGAAATAATGTTAGACCATGAAAGTTAAAAAAAAAAAAGTGCTTAATTTATGAATCTTTGCATTTTTTTTTTCAGAAGAAAAGCTTCATGCACCTTATGCAGATTTTTTCTAATTTTTAGTTTTGAAAGCTACATAAGAACAAACTGTTCAGCTAGATGTTCAAAGCTGAGTTATCAATACAATTGATATTTGTACAGTTGTATTTCATTTGGAATTGCAACTACTTTACTTAAGGCTTCCAGTGCCTTACCAATCAAAACCTAGGGGTATGGTATTCTTTTTCTATCTCTATGAAATATAATTTAATTATTTTAAATTGAAAACTCAGGGTTTTTTTCCAGTAATACTTGCTTGAAACCACAAGAGATTCAAGAGGCGTTAGCAGTTACCATGGCACTGTTCTGGAAAGTCATGTTATTTATCAGTTGGCAGCTATCAAGAATTTCTGGGGCCATAAATGTCACTAGAGAATAAGCACTGGCTGATGCGCCTTAAAAGATTCTTCATAATGAACAAAAAAGAAAGTGAGACAATACTTGTCTTTTAAGCTGATATGAAGGACTGAAAGAGCATTTTTTTAGAGTATTTATCACTGTTCTTTTTTTACCTCGTATGAAAATCAGTTTGCACAATGGTTTGTCAATTGCTAGAAGTATTTTGACAAAAAGAACTCTTGGGTACCAGTACCTGCAGGTCTGTATCACCTGTCTTAGTGCACTCAGTACCTGTTTTCTTCCTTTAGTCTCTTCAGCAACCTTTCACATATTTCAATACTATCATCGTATTATCTGATGCATGTCCACCAATGTCTTCACTGAGAAATGGCTACTACCATTGAAGGCTTCTAAGTAAAACAGATGATTGATAGAATATCTTTCCTGTCTTCAGAATGGAGAAAAGTAAACAACATGGCAAAGTAATGCCAGCAACAAATTGTTGTTCCTCACTCTGTTATGCATAATAAGCTGCAGGACTTTGGTACCGTTTAACTGAGATACAGTATTTCAGGTTAAATTAAGTGAACTGCTCAAATAATTTCTATGGGATCTATTTGAGAGATAGTACTTCATCAGCTTTTCACTGACAAAGTTTAATAAAGGAGAATAACAAATTAAGAACTTCTAGTATTTATATGAAAGTAAACAGCCGTGATAACAATGCTTGCATACTCTTCTTTTTACTCCCTGGGAATACTGCTGTTTGGGAGATGGAGGAATGGGGCTGAAAACCATGTAGCACAGGTCTGCAAAGAAAACTTGAAAACATGTATTGTAATGAAAACCAAAACAAAACCTATGTAAGAAAATTCAGTTGACTAATGATGGTTGCAAATGTTTTAATAGTTAGCTTAGAGTATATGTAAAACAGTGAAAAGTAGGTAAATGCAGTGTTATCTGAAAAGTCAGTTAATCAAAATGAAGATTCTGGAGCTTACAGAAGGTACACAATGTTTTAATTGAAAACTAGGATTTGATAAAAGCTGGAAAATAGATTTATACTGCATGTAGAAAAATATTCTGTATCTTTAAAGATGTAAATTGCAGTCTCATTCCACATTGTGAAATACTTTGGGCTCACTCCATTCAGATGCTCTTATAACATGTATTTTTGTATTCACCTTTCCTAAAGGACTGAGGTTAACACAAGTGTAGCAGTATTTTTAAATGTATTTGGGATCATCATAATCTAAGTTTTTGCTAATGCTAAGTATATTGCATATACTACCCTGGTGAATATTCATCTGTGTTTTTTGAGGGGAAAGCTCATCAAACTATATGGTGTTTCTTATTTGCTACTTATGCAGTTTAGTAGGGATAATCTTATTCTGATTTTATTAAGCATACAAATACACATACCTGTGTTTTTTACCTGTAAAAGGAATTAATCCAAGTAAGGGAAGTAACTTAAAAAAGCTTAATAATCCTCTAACAGCTGTATTTTATTTTTGGTCTTTAAGGTTTACATGACAAAATCCTTAATGAGTAATTTAATAAAACAGTGAGCAAGCTATATCCAGTACTAAGCAGATCTATATGAAATAGAGAAATTGTAAATAACATTATATAAATCACCTTCTATTTATCTCTTTTTGCTTTTTTACAATAAAAGTTCTGTAAATAACAAAAGGCTAGTTTTGTGTAGTATACTTCATCTTAAAAAAAAAAAAATGCAGGAATGCAGAGATTTTTAAGGGAACCCTTTCTTCCACTGCCAAGAGCAGAAATTCATGGTATACAGTAGCAAATGACAATATGACAGCAATATAATAGCAATATATAATATCAATTGCCAGAGCTTTTTGTTAGAATTTTTTAAAGGTCTTAGGATCCAACTTTGAGTCAACCTTTAAAGCCTAGTGAGAAAGATTAACCTGCCGTTTAGATCTTGAGAATTAAGAGTAACATTCTTGATGTAGTGTAGATTTCTCTTGCTTACTCTGGCAGAGCAAATGCACTAGCGTTCTTACTGTTGGAAATATGTAAACTTTTTCCTGTGCTGCAAAGGAAGTACTAGTAAATTTATTTACCTTTTTAACAGGAACTTTTATGTGTTTTGGGACTTGGAGAGAATTTGTTTAGTAGCTGAAAGACTGAACACATGCAAATGCTAAATGTTTCAAAAGGACTTAAAATGGAAAATCTATAATTTAAACCTCCCTACTTTTCAGAGATTTTGTTTTTAAGTTAAAAAATTAATGATATTTTTAAAAGAATGCTCAGAAAGATAGGCTGGTGATAGGGAAATAGCTGACAGTGAGTTTGATACCAGAAATCCTTTACTGAATTTAGAACATACTTTCATTTTATGGACAGTGGATCAGGCTTTACTACTTTTTCTGTACAATATTAAATGTATGTATGCAGACTCAGACACTCCCTAAGAGTGATTGTAAGCTAGTCCTTTATGAAGGAAATATGGAACTACTGGGTTGGTTGCACAAAATCGTGGATTTTTATTTCACAATTGCAAGAACTGAGCTGATTAGAAGTTTACTTGTGATGAAGACACCATACTGACTACCCATGCAAGGCTTTTGCTACATTTTGTGAAATAGCTTACACCTGGACTTATTAATTTGATGTTGTAAAGACTAAGTTATTATAAACATACTACTTGTAGTTAAGAGAGTGTTTAGAACCCCTTCTTCCAGTATCAACAGCCACCTTTCAGTCCAGAGGTGGACCTGAAATCTTGGAAGGTCTCAACTAGAATAAGTTCTCAAAAAAATAGAGTGACTGGTGTTCATGTATTCCTTCTCTTTCATTTGGAACTACTAGCTGAAGAAGTCAGGAGCACTAGGCTATCAAGTTCTTGATACAGAAGAGATAAGAAAGAGGGACAGCCTTCTTTTAATCTCTAGGAAGTTAGAAAATAGATGCTGCCATGTCACTGGTGCTTCTGTAACTGTTCTGCTAGTGTTGACTCTCCAAGAAGGGATCAACAGGATGCTTCTGATTTTGCTCTACCCAGTTGCAGCATCTTGTTGCTGACTTTTTTGCAAAGATCAAGATAGGAAGATCTTTGTTCATTGTCAGTAATCGTCCTGACATGTTCTGTGTTCTACATCCTCTGTCTCTTGCTCAGTAATTGAGGTTCTTAGATGTCTGTCTGTACTCTGAGCCTTAGATGTCTTCATTGTGCTGGATCTTTTTTATTATTATTATTATTCTGTGCTTTTGCATGGTTTACATATAAAATCTGTGATCTTTTTGCACTTCAGTAGTCACAAAACAATGTCACAACAATAGAAAGAATTTCTACTTGCTGAATGCTGAATGATTTGGTGTATCAGGTTGCTGACATATTCAAAACACACAGAAGAGGAAGTGAAGGTGAGAGGAAGAAGGTATTTTGTTTTGTAACACAGCATGACAGGTATAAATTGTCTGTTACTCTCTGAGTGAGCTACTGACATGGTTGGTCACTGAAAACTTAGAGCCTGAATCTAAATAATAAAAGTACTGACTTGGAAAGGAGCTAAGAATGTAAATAAGTGTCATCTCATGAATACTCCTATTGATTTTGATGAGACTGTAGAAGTTCATGAAGTCCTGTGTGTGCGTAAGCTTTAGAATCCAAGCCCGAGGCCAGAGATGATCTCATTTTAGTATCTGAGATTCTGTAAGACAACAAAGTACATATCTCACAATTCAGTTCACATTTATCAAAGGTATTTTCTTTTTCTTTCCAGGTATAGGTTTTCAGTTTTAGCATAGATAGATAGACTGAAAACTGGCACAGGTCAGCATTTTGTCTTTGACAGAGAAATATGTTGTAAAGAAAATCGAAACAGCTCTTAGTCATATCAATACAAATATGAAAATGAGAATATGTCAGAAAATTTCATTGTGCATGACCTGAACAGTTGATAATACCACTGCTAATACTACATTCACCTCTTGTGGAAGAAAAGGTATGAGAACCTTTTGAAGTACTAGGCATTTCTAAAGTTGAACTAAGCTGTCTTACGCCATTTCCTAATAGTTTAAGTGTCTGTGAAAGCAATTGCTCCAAAGTCCAAGGGAGTTAGACCACTTTTGACCCTGTTAATTCATGATTTGTAACATACCCATCTACTGTGTTACTCAGCAACAGATGTTTAGAGGGTGTTGTCCTGTTCTTGAAGCATAAAATGTAAATGAGGGATGGGCGGCACAGGCCTCCTTGACCTTTGTCAGCTGTAGTAAGAAACCAAGGGACTTTGTATGTATAACAGCTGTAAGTCACAGTCTGTAAGTCCAGCTTAATGACTGGCAGGTCATATTTATTTATAATACTTAAAACCATTGTAGTAGATCTAAATAGGGAGATTACTAAACCATATCTGAAATTATAGTTCATGTGGCTGAGCTTTATTTTTTTTTTTAATTTGCTGCATCAATATTATAGTATTCTGTGCTTTTAGACTGTCTAAAATATGGAAAGGAAAATGGAGATACTTCTTGTGCATTTCATATGACTTTCTCTGATAGTTTATTATATCTGTTTTCAGGATAAAGTAACATGGAATCTGATGTGTATTTGGAGAACACAGCTGGGTAAGACTGCCAGCTGACTAGCTGCAAATGTCAGCATGAATTTAATCTGGCCCTGGCAGTGTCTGGCTGAAAGTGATGGGGTTTGTTTCTCCTCTGTACAGCTAGGAAATACTTGAGTTGCCTGCTACAAAAAAAGTCTCACATCCAACAGCATGTGATCATTAATGTCAGTCAGAAGATCCTTTAGCCTAAGCTCAACTAAAAGAAAGGTGGTTTCCTATGACCACTCCATTTCCTGATTTACTTGCTTTTTTGACTGAAATAGCCTGATTCTGTTGATCTGAAAGCTTTTTGTAGGTTTGTTTGGGATTTTTTCCTTATGAACAGCTTTTTAGTAAGAAGGGAGCACTGTAAAAGTTGGCAAAATTATGTAATTGAAGGGTAAGATTTTGAATTTTTCAGAGTTCTGTGGTTCTGTTTAATTGTCCATGAGATAAGAAAAGACCTATTGCATTCTTAACAGCCATTATTTACAAGTTGGAACACAAATTCCTTCTATTTCTTTTGTAATACAAATTAAAAAATTTAAAGAAGTAGTTACCAAAGTCACGTACTTATTCCTCTTGTACTGAAACCTTGGATTACATTACTTGGAGAAGGACTCTTCATCATGGATTGTAGCAATAGCACAAGGGGTAATGGGTTTAAACTTGAACAGGTGAAGTTCAAGTTAAATATAAGGAAGTTCTTTACTGCGAGGGTGGTGAGGCACTGGAATGGGTTGCCCAAGGAAGTGATAAATGCTCCATCCCTGTCAGTGTTCAAGGCCAGGCTGGACAGAGCCTTGGGTGACATGGTCTAGTGTGAGGCGTCCCTGCCCATGGCAGGGGGGTTGGAACTAGATGATCTTAAGGTCCTTTCCAACCCTAACTATTCTGTGATTCTACATGGTATCCTTGTTTTGCTTAGTTTCAATTGATTATGGGAGTTTTCAGGCAGTGTGGTGGAAAACTTTTAATGAACTGATTTACCTCCTCTTTCTTTATATTGCTTCTGGTTTTGAAAACACTATTACCAGTTCATTTAGTGAGAATTCCTTTTTTCAGTTTGACCTTGAATAAAGCCCGTAAGCACATTTCAAATTGGTGACTAAAAATTAATAACTTAATCCTATGATTGATAAGTAAATTAAAATGATACCACAAAGTTAAACAAACACCGCATGCTTGACTTCAAATATTATTTTTTGGCACCTAGTATTGAGAACTTGGGAGTAGAGTTTTTTCTGTTTGCTTTCAAACACTTTCTGTAGATTTTTACAGAACTGGGAGTTGATTTCAAATTTGATGGGTAGCATTTTAGTCACACTTTCTAGTATCACAAAACCTAACTGTGCATTTCAGTGGAGATCGTAACCTTCTGCCATAGGTTCTTTTGCTGCTATTTTTGTTCAAATATGCTACTCCCAGACTGAACTTGAGTTCATGCAACCACTATGGGTTTAGTAGGGACAATTTATGCTGGTCAAGATACACAGCAGAAAACAACTTGTCCATATCATAGGTCACAAGAAATGAGCACTGCACGCCTTGATTTTAATATCTCAGGCACTTAGAAGTGCCTGAAGTGTGCATGTCAAATGTGGTTTAGGCACAGAGAGCTAGGAAAGAAACAGAAAGCAAACGGAAGAAGAAACTAACATTTCTTCAGAGTAGCAAAATAAAACAAAACCTCACATTTTACCAAAACAAAGATAAAGCAGTCTTACTGCTGAAAATATCAGTGTTTTGATGGAGGCATTATAAATCATATAAAGGAATAACTAAAACTATTCTCGTGCCATGCAGTTTCACAAGGAAAGCTATTGGCAGGCACAGACAGTAGACACAGACATGTGCATCTGCATTAATTGACCACCTCTTTCTGCTGAAGTAGCATCAGGCAATTAAAAGATTAATTACAACAGAGAGGGATAATGTATTGAAAAGTCCTATAATAAGAGCTCCACACTCATGCTGAATCCTTTGGATCTGAATTGTTATGTAGCACAAAGGAATAGTTACAATAAGTAGAAGGCAGGCTGCTGACCTTGTTGAAGATTAAAAATATATAACATTTGACAATGGCCTTATTATAATATGAAAAAGAGTGAACATGAATTAGTTTGACTTCATAAAACTATTTTTTTAAAGTATTTCAAGTGTGTCCTTTTCACCTCGTGTACCCCTCCTTACTGTGGACTTATAAACCATACTTTTGATTAGCTCCAGTTTTGTACTTTGGTTTAATGTACCTTATTAAGAAATAGTCAGCACCCAGAGAACATAAATTTGTAGGCGTGCTTAGATGTTTAGTTCAGATTGGAGCTAGCCATCTCATATGTATTTTACATGCTTTCTCTTCTGCATTTTTTTTAACTCTTTTTGAAATACAACTTTTTCTTTTCTTCAGAATACTTATGTTCAGCATTTTCTTGTCAGCTTTTTTTTGTTATTATCACTGCAGAATATCTGGGAAAAACATCTAAAAATTTTATACTGATGGAAAGATTTTAGAACAATGAATAAGCTAAACCATTTTTCATTTCCTAGGCTCAGCTTTCACCTCAGGACCCTTAAAATGGCTCACAGCAGATCCACCACTACATTTTCATGAAGTTAGTTAAATCTGGATCTCTGGATGTGAATCAAACTCCATTTGTGGTGAAGTTCTGTACTGGTTTTGGCTGGGATAAGAGTTATTTTTCTTCATAGCAGCTGCTATGGTGCTATTTTCGATAGTGACTAAAACAGTGGTAATAACACAGGGATACTGGTTACACAGAGTCAAGGCCTTTTTTGCTTCTCACCCCACCCTACCAGAGAGTAGGCTGGAGGTGCACAGTAACCTGGGAGGGGACACAGCTGGAAAAGATGACCCCAACTGACCAGAGGGATAGTCCCTGCCATATGATGTCAAGCTCAGCAATATAAAGTTGGGAGGAGGAAAGCAGGGGAGGTATGTTCAGAGTGATGACGTTTGTCTTCCCAAGTAACAGTTACGCATGATGCGGCCCTGCTTTCCTGGGGATGGCGGAACACCTGCCACAGGAAGCAGTAAATAATTCCTTATTTTGCTTTGCTTGCATGCATGGATTTTGCATTCCCTATTAAACTGTCTTTATTTCAACCTACAATTTTTCTCATTGTTTACCTTTCCATCCTCTCACCCATCCCACCAGTGGGGAGTGAGTAAGCAGCTGACAGGGGCTCAGGTGCTGGGTGAGGTTAGGCCAAGGCAAGTTCTAAATGAATGATGAACATTTCAGGCTTTAGACAGAAAGGAAATTAATTCTATACAACAAAACTTATATTCAATTTGCTATTGTTTCTACTTTATATAACTTGAAAAATTACTCAACTTGGATAAAACAACTTATGTCTACTACACGTTTGCTATCCATTTATAAGCATTAACAAAATTTTCTTTTAAATTAAGTAGCAATTTCTTTTTTATGAAATTAGTAATTTTATAATAGAATCTTTTCTTTTTCTTACAATTATGCATAGTAAGAGATAAAAACACTATTAAGTATAGCTGAGAAGCTTTATATTGAATCCAGCCTCTACAACTTACAGTAGTCATTAAATGAAGGCATATTGATGTCCTCTTTTTAACTGTCAGTGAAAGTCAGTAAGTTCACAAACCATGCCTAAATGTCCTCTGAACTGTTTAGTAAATCCCTGTCACTGAATTGTGTTTCTTTGGACACATAGCATATCAGCAAATGGTTGGTTGCAGCTGTTGGATCAGCTAAACGAAAATTTAATAGCTTTGCATTTTAGTAGAAACTTGTTTTCTTATCCTGTTTTTACATAACTGCATTATCATAATTTGTTCTTTTAAGCTGCAAGAAGATGAA
This sequence comes from Nymphicus hollandicus, assembly GCA_009823435.2. Classification (NCBI taxonomy): domain Eukaryota; kingdom Metazoa; phylum Chordata; class Aves; order Psittaciformes; family Cacatuidae; genus Nymphicus; species Nymphicus hollandicus. The sequence goes on along the minus strand of WTXV02053801.1, from coordinate 883 downwards.
CACTAAGTAGTGTTCATCTCAGATCGTAGTAACTTTATAATTACCAAAAAAAATTAAAATAGGGACCTGCACTTTGTTTAGGTTCTTGTTCTGGAGTTCCAGGAATCCGGGTAGAGAGAAACGCAACAAAATAAAGAATCATAACTAGTTTATTAACACAGGGAAAATATAGAGGTAACAAAAGATACAGTAAATGATACTGCTGATGTTTGGTTACCTTACCGACCCCAAGGACCATGTAATGACAATCAGAAAACCAGCTCCGAGAAACATCATCGCAGTGCGAGGTGGCAGGCTCAACCTTAGCAGGCGTCCCTGCGGAGGCAATGTTGACCTGGGTGGTATGAGAGTCTGCCTCCCATGCATCGCATGAGGCTCAGGCATTTATACTAGCAAAAATGCACACTCATTCTGACATAGGGGACCAGGCTAAATAGGAAGAAGTGGCCAGCTATATCTAGAAAGGTCTCCAAGGGTCGGGACTTTTCCAGGGAGTTCTAAAGTGGAACTTTTCCAGGGAGGAACCAAAGCCGGACTTTCCAGGGAGGAGCCAAAGCAGACAAACAGTACTTTTCTCTCTTTGTGTTACACCATGCACCATTATCTAGTGTCACTGACACAGTTCTGCATAACCATTTTTCAAAGTCATAGAATCATAGAATCAGAGAATAGTTAGGGTTGGAAAGGGCCTTAAAATCATCAAGTTCCAACCCCCCTGCCATGGGCAGGGACACTAAACCATGTCACCCAAGGCTCTGTCCAGCCTGGTCTTGAACACCGCCAGGGATGGAGCATTCACAACTTCTCTGGGCAACGCATTCCAATGCCTCACCACCCTCACAGTAAAGAACTTCCTCCTTATATCCAATCTAAACTTCCCCTG
>WTXV02053797.1:0-25504 GCA_009823435.2 Nymphicus hollandicus | reverse complement strand
AGCCTCCCTCTTTGCCTGCCTATCCTTTGAATCTGGAGCCAAATCTCAAGGGTAACAGAGTAGAAATTGCTACAGTTTTGTCGTTTTTATCCTTGGCTGGGATTTGCTTTTCACTTGTGAGGCAATACTCATGCCTCTCTACCATTCATCTATTAATTAATGTCATTGATTATAAGCTGCTCTCTCAGCCTCATGTTTTCAAACTTCTGGAAGGAGAGGGAGAAATGAGGTGCATCCAAAGGATCCCTCATTCAAGTGACAAAGGAAGCACCAAAGCTTTGTAATCCTCCCCACTACCCTTGCCCCATGCCCTGTCTTTGGCTGCTGTTCTGTGTCCTCTAGCCTGGTACACGTGCTATGCCCATCACCTTGGTATTTGACCACCATAAAGCAAAGCATGTCCTGTTGTCCTTCTGCTTCAGGAAAGAACTTTGTATCCACATTATTTATGTGTCCTATAGTGTGACATGCTCTTCGCAGTTGCTCCAGGTGCAAGTCCATGTCTTGGGCATTGTCTACTGAAATTTATCAACAAATGAAAGTTAAAACCCAAGACCTTGGCCAATGAAAGTTTTTCTACATCCCAGACCTTTCCATTTCTCTTTCAAGACATTACAACAGAGATTAAGTATCCCCAGAAACCTCTGATTCATGCCTGCATGTTTCTCAGAGATTATTGTTTTACTTGGTTCTAGATGATGGCACTCTTCCAGAGTGACTGTGTGGCTTGTCATGAAAGCCACAGAGGAAAGGACATCCAGATTCTGGCTATACTCACGTGCGGTTTTTGGGGTTTTTTACCAAAAAGAGAGCTTTCCACTCTCTGGGAAATCCTAACTTCTTCTAGTTTCTCCTTTCTCCTAAAAAAAGACGGCTTTGGGGCTCTTTCTGAAGAGCCACAGCACAAGCAGCACTGGGCCCACAGAAGTCTATACCACAGCTGGAGAGTTAGATAGATTTTTCTCCAGCTATGCAAGCTAGAAAGTTCCTTTATTTTCTTCTTTTTTCTGTTTTTTTCTTTTTCCTTTTTTTTTTTTTTTTTGTTTGGGTTTTGTTTGTTTGTTTGTTTTAACATGCAGAATATCAGTGAGTCACTCACAGCCAGCAGTAGAGCTTTAAGAAATGGGCTAAACAAGGTCCAAGGTCTGAGGGCTGTGACCTCTAGGCTTTGACACAGTATCTGAGACTGGAGCTACCATCACTCAAGCAAGATCACTAGGGAATGTGAAACATTTTGGTTCTACAAAGCACAAGGAGATGTTTTTACTTAATGGGTATTAGATGTTCATTGGCACATGCATTATTGGATTATGGTGTGATTGCTGCTAGCTGGTCACTGCTATTCTACCCATAAGAAGTCAAACTTCCAGTGGTACAAGCTGGCAATTTGTGTGCATTTAGATTTTATAACACTGTTATCAGTCTCATGGACTGCCATAAGACAGATTTACAGTTGATTTCAGACAGATGCCACCTAAACCAGACTAAGTCATGTAGCATCTCCAAACCCTCTCCCACATGTTGGGCTTTCTCTCCCGGGTCCCTCTCCCAGCACCAACAGCCATGGAAACTGCAGGGTTTCAGATTCTGGTATCCCACACAGCTGCAGAGCAAGGAGCATGCTCTTTCCCACACTGTGGATGGGACTGTATGGGTGGGACACCTCCAACCATCACCAGTGTAGTCCAAGATGGCAAGACCATATGTTACTGCACTTAAAATCTGCCATGTTTTTAGCAGCTGAAACGACACAGAGGCCGGTTTGGACCTTTTTCATCTTTCACCTCTCCAGAAAGGCCACATAGCAAAGATGTAATTTCTTCAAGCTCTGAGCTTGGGGGATTTAAATAGGTGCCCAAGTATTTTCTCAAAAAAGAAGGTGTTTTTCACAGTGCTGAGTCAGGGATCACTTTCCTCCGCATGCTGCATTTCACTCAAGGGCCTGATCCAGCCACCACCATTAGAGCTGATGAATCCCGCATCAAGAAAAGACGTCACGGCATGGTGCAGCATAAAGTTTTTATTGGTGCGGGTTGGAAATGAGGTGCATAACTCACTGGCACTGTTGCCACTTGTGAGTAATGCGCCCATTCCATACTCCCGCGGATAAAACCTTTATGGCCCACCGCAGCACTGGGTATTGCATCTAATATATGCACTGCTATAATGACAAGCACTGAAAACCTGTTTTTTTAACCTGTTTTCTCCCCCCCTTCATCCCCCGTTCTTCCCACCCTTAAATACCCCAACGTGTCTGCTTCATGGTGTTTTACTTCTGCTTTGTCAACTACCTGGGGAACCCACTCTATTGATATTCTGGACAAGGTTTTGATTTGGAGAGGAAAAAAAAACCAACACAGAGTGAGCGGCATAATTTAAAAATCAAAGAAATTCATTTCAGTAGTAAAAGGTTAACAGCCTTTAGGAGGAACACTTTTTAATCACCCACGTCTAGACTCTATCACTCGAATCACCGGCAGCAGGAGTGAAATATGGCTAAGCCCCCGTCACCAAACAGCACCTAAAGACTGTTGTATTTAATCATGTCTGTGCACTAGTTATGGATTTTCATTATGATTCCCGATGCTGTTGCGCTGTGTAAAATATTAATATCCATAGTAATGATGCATGAAGCTTGGAGTGTAATTTCTTCACTCTCCTTGTCTGATATTAAATTGTTACCACTTTATCATTTGTGTAGAACTGCACGTTTCAATTAATCTTTCCATATCAGCAGCCCTGATTAATATAGATCATGATTCATAAGCTTATCGTCACTATAGTTTTAACAGATCATTTATAAAGATCTTAAATTTCAGGGCCTGGGAGGCACAGCCACTCCGTCCAAGGCTTTTCTCACTTCTTGCTCCAGCAGGTTTCTCTATTCAAACAACTAATTCTGGGAAAGAAAATTAGCCAGATAAAAATGCCTGCTTGGGCTTTTTTCCTCTTTAACTTTACTCAGAGCTGCCCCTAAACTTTTCCCCTGTTCACCTGATTGAGCAGAAGGTGTGTGACTACAGTTTCTCACCAGCTTTGGCCTTCCTTAGTTCATCCCCTCTGTGGGAGCTGCCCTGGGTTCTCACAGGGGTTTTGAAGCTCCTTGATAATTACTGGTCCTCTCCATCTCCAGGTGATGGTGACTTCTGGCACTACAAACCCATGCTGGTGGGCACATGCTGTAGTTATGGGCTGAAAACTCATTAAGATGATGCACTTCCCTCTAGCAGGAAAGACATCTTTCCACTGCACCCTTTTCCAAAACCTTTAAAAACTCATGGGAGCAAATTCTATATTTGTATAAAGAAGGGAGCTCCTGGACAGAGCCAGCCAGCCTTTATTATCCATGTCAGCCCAGATCCACGGGAGGGAGTTATTGCCCCAGCCGCAGCACAGAAAGCTTCCAGGGCTCCTCCAAGACAATTGCCTTCTAGCTGGGAAGTGATGCCAACCACAGGTTTCCTCCTCAGCTCCCCATGGAGAGGTTCAGCATTACCCAGTGCAGGCATTACCATGTGCAGAAACACTGGCTCTCCTTGGACAAGATGCTGTACAGGCATTGCAGTGCATGGCACAGGTGTTTGCCTTGAAAATGGATGGCAAAAAGCAGCAGCCCATTCTCAGCTGGGGATGAATAGACAGCATCTCACATGCAGGAGTGCTGGGGGCTTTCAGGACATTTTTATAATCATAGTAATGAAGAATGGCAAATGATTAGTCATTTTTTAGTAGATAGAGTTGGAAAAGACGCATTAGATAGTTTAAAAAATCCATCAGAGGTCCCTGTCTAGCTCTCTGTATATTCTCTAGGGCTTTGACAAGTGATCCTAAGTGTCTCAAATAATGGAGAGACTCATGAGACTATTTCAAATCCTAATAGATGATATTTTCCCCCTACTTGCATGTTCTTCTTCCTGATAGCCCCAGAATTCCTCAGAATAACCCTCAGTTCAATATCTGCAAAAAGATGTGAGGTTACCAAGGAGAAACAGCTCTGGAAATCCCACCAGGAACCATGCATGAGCTGGAGCAGTCAGCCGTCAAGCTTGGTAAGGGCAGGGGCGTGGGAAAGGAGGCATGAGCAAATCTCTGCCACCTCTGTGCCCATGGTACCACTGAGCATAGGCGAATGCTGTGAAGCATGGCTTCCAGGCACCGAGAAGCTGATCCTTTCCCCTCCTCCATCATTGTAAGCATGCATCCGGAACAGAATGCTGGTAGACTCTTGTCACTTCTGCTTCTTGTCCCTCTGCCAAAATGGGCATGATGACTGAAACGCCGTGATGTTTTATTAACCTCCTGCACTCCCTAACTAACAAGGGGGAAGGGAAAAACCCTGGGAAGTATGCATCCGTATCTGAAATCTATACAGCAAGACAGATCCAGCTAGAGCAGTCTTTAGGGCATATATACATTACCAGGCTACAGTGAAATATAGCCTGAAATTTGTCTCCTAAGATGAGATAATGTAGCAGCGTTAACAGCTGCAACTGTCACTTTCAAGTGAAGTAGTGGGTATTGTGTTGAGTACATTTGCAGGGCAATTTTCCAGTTGGAATAAAAGGCTTTCTGAGGTGAATTTTACTTGGTTTTTATCCATCTATCTAAGGTTATTTTTATATATATATTATACAAATATTGACTGGTTCTGAGGGCAATAGAGGTAATATATTGCACAAGGAAAGAAAATAGATCCCAAGTCTCTCCCTATATATTTTGGGCTCAGCTAAAGGCTCAGGGCAATATATGCCATTTTCCCCCTTGGGGCAGGAAATTTTACTGCTCTTGCTTCTTAGCTATTTTATTATCCCTTTGTATGTTTGTAAAGAAGAAAGGGACAGGGTAGTGTTGGGGTTGGAGGTTTCTGCACAAAGCAACATGCTTCGGACAGGTTTTGCATGAAATGTGAATTTGCCTTGCCAAGATATGTGCTTTAAAAGGGCTATATAAAATACAGATAAATACTGTTCCCCATGTTTTTGGTTTTGGTTTTGGTTTTGTTTGGGAGGGGTTGTCTCAAAAAATAAAATTAATATAATATATTCTCACAATTTTCCACAATAACAGTTCCAACAGAGATCAGGGCTTTGCTGTACCAAGCTCTCTGAAGTACATTTTAGGTAGCTTAGGTACTAGGCAATTTATGCATGTTACAGAAAAGCTTTGCCAGTTTAAGAGGATGCGGACTTTTAGTGGCAGCAATAGAAACTCATGCCACATCAGGCTATTTGCACAGCCACCAATTCCCTCATCATACTGAGCTGAGAAGGTAGCATGCATGTGGAGAGGTCAGTGTCTGAACTCCTTTAGATACCCAGTGAGGGAAAAGAAAGTCTGCCTTCAATATTTGTCCCTGAAACCTTGATACCCCTTTTTGGATTAGCCCTGAAGAGCCTAGCAGCAGAAGAAAGTGCCAGTGGAGAGCTTGGGGGTGTGAGTGATGTCCAAGGAAGTAATTTATCTCAGTGTTTGGCCTTGGGGCATGAACAGGACAATATCCAGCTCCAGGCTCTGGGTTTCAGCTGCAGAGGGAACAAAGGCATCACAGTGGCTCCAGGTCTGGAGGACAATAGCTGATGGGGAAATGCTTGGGGAACATAACCTCTTCAGTGTATCAGAAAGAAAAGTGGGAGGTCTCGTCTTGAGGGGCTCCAGGCACCTTCGTGTTAGAGAACAGGGCAAGGCTGAAAGGCCAATGAATGGAGGCTAAACCTAAATTCAATCAGGAAATTAACTTTTAGCTGAAGGGATAAATGCTGGCTGGGATGAGCAACAGGATGGGGTTTTGCTTCTTCACTGTTGGCAAGTCAAGGTGCACTTGCTTCTCTGCAGCACACGCCTGGACAAACCAGCAGTGGGAGGAAAATCAAAGGATGATTTTCACTCAGCCCTCTTACCTCTAGGCTTAGTCTGTGTCTTCCCCTTGGACCTGTCCAAGACCTGTTCAATGTTTCCTGCTCTTCTCATGTCTGCTATGGCTTTAGAGGAGGCATCTGTCTTGGGCCAGCAAATCCTTTTACCACCAAAGCCATCCTAGCTGAGCCACCTGCAGAACTGACCCATGCAGAGGTATAGCCACCCAAACCTTATCCCCAGAGAGATGGCAGTGAGCCCACAGTGGTCCCCGTTACTGAGCAGAGACTATTGAAAGAGGAAACAAATCACCTATAGCCACATGCAGTAAGAGATTCTGACTATAAGGTCACAATAAATCAGTTCACTGACAAGGAGATCTACCCTTTGTCCAGGGTAAAAGATTTATCTCTGACCCCTGGCAGGGGCATTTCTTCCTTGATTTGTTAAACACTGAGCAGAAAATGGAGCTAGATCTGGAGCCTGATGAGTACCTTATTATGAATGTTTGTGCCCAACCCCACAGCCGCTCTTCCCTACTCCCCCCGCTTCAGACATGCACACACTCATTCTCAGGATGCTGTGTTATGTTTCAAGAGTTCCTCTATATTTTCTGCCTGTGATAGACCAGCTTTTACAGAAGTTGATTATGTGGTTTGTTTTCCTGATGACATTTTAATCAGAGGGCTTTCTTCCACAAAATGCCGACCAGCGCTGGGGAAGAGCCTGCGTGCTGTCAGCAGAATGGGATGGGTGTCCATCAGAGGGAAGCACGGTGCATCCCGGTGCTGCAGGAAGGGGAGAAACCATGCTGGGGTGCAGGAGGGAACAATCCACTGAAAGGAAATAAGGTTTGCAAACATGGGTTTGAATCTCAGGGGTTTTCTTTAGAAAAGTCTTTCAAACTCAGAACTAAAATTCAGCAGTGATCAGGAGGGGATGGGTTTTGCACAACTGCAAAGCGCCAGAGTGAAGGATTGCACCATCAGTGCATCCTGGTTTCCATCCATGGTTGGACAGGGTCATGATAAACAAAAGAGCTTGGCTGAAACCTGCAACCAGGAGAGAGCAAAACTCGGGAACACTGCCAACAACTGACCTCTGCCCAGTCCAGGACCAAACATGCTGGCTTGTTTAGCATGATGTCTGGGCTGTCTTTTGAACCACCTCCATGCTGATAGACCAGCCAGCTCCAGGAGGACATCACCTTCATCATGAAATGGCAAACAGTATTTCCTCCTTCACAGACAAAACCTATAGACATTCAAAGTCCACTTCTAATGGTGTTTTACACACAATTTATAGCATACTCAGCCATCTTAACTAAAACCATACAACTCTTCCATCTAGACTACAGCATGGAACATAAACATTGGCAGCAGTAATGGGCAACACAGGGAAGAATCAATGACATTCATTTTGGCTTTACAAGACTTAAACTCCTGCACCAAAGACCGTAGGTTTACTCTTTTTTCTTCATATCTCACCACTAAATTATTCCTTAACTGATTATTGTCATGATCTGAGGAACTTTTGACATATTATAAATGCAAACATGCCCATAAATCTCACAGTAAAAACTTACCATGAGAAGCCTGCATAATCATAAACAATAAATACTTTGCTATGGCAGTGGTTCATAGGGGAAAAATTAGCATTTCACTGTGGTTTGGCCCAAATGTGTTTTGATTTCCTTGGAGGTTGTTGAGGGGTTTTTTTGGTTCAGTATCCTGTAATATAAATAAAAATGTAGCCAGATGCTTGGTACGTAAACACATGACTGATGAGCAAAGGGATGTGAAGGATAATGTTCATCATCTTTAGATCACTAAGAAACAAGGCTACCGTTTTTAAACTGTATAAAATGGATAGCATAAACCAAATGTTAATATCACAGAGCTTTGGGTGACATGGTTTAGTGTGAGGTGTCCCTGCCCATGGCAGGGGGGTTGCAACTAGATGATCTTAAGGTCCTTTCCAACCCTAACTATTCTATGATTCTATGATTTAGGCAGGATCATAGTCTGCCCATGGTGAATGGAGTGACCGGTGCAATTTGTTTGGGGCTTTTTCACACAATCTTTCCCTATAGTTTCAAAACATTGTAGAGGCCCCAGTTTTACAGAAGAGGGCAGGAACATGCTGCTGTGACCATGTCATGAAGCAAAGCAATCAGTGCAAGTAGGTGCAGGATCTGGCTCACATTTTGGTTCTTCTTGTTACTGCTCTGTCTGAAGTTATTGGAAGAAGGAGGTTAATTCCCTCCTGAATGGGACCAGAAATGTCTCAGCTGGATATCCAGTGACTCTACGAATTACAGAGATTCCTTGTCTGTAGGAAAGTCTATCACCATGTAGAAGAAAATTCCCAACAACCTCTTCTCCAGAAAAATTTGCATTGAGTTTCGCATTTCTGTTCCAGTGGTGACACCTATTGGTACGTGCACATGTCAACCCATGGAAACAGTCGTTTCCTTTAAGAAGCAATGACAGGGACATGGGTCTCTCACCAAAGATGGGCAGCTGTAGCCATGACATAGGCATCATCTGGGACTAGACTGAGAGCCACTTCCTTGGCTTCTTTGGGACATTCAGCTCCATCAACCGTTCTCCACCAAGCTCAGCTCACGTACTTGCAAATAAACTGCCTGTTGCTGCTGAGTGGAGTAGGAAGCCTTACTCAACTCGTCCTCTGCTTAGCCTGGCCACCGTATTTATCCTCTGGGGAAGATGAGTTACTGGTCTGTCCCATAAAGGTTGTGGTGTCCATGACAATCTGTCCAACCCTAAGTGGATCAGACCACCATAAAAGCTCTCCTTGGTTTTGTCTGACGCAGTGACTTGGCTACAAAAGCTCTAGCATGATGCTTTTAGTCCTGGATATCCATCTGTAGGGCAAGGTCCCAGAGGGAGTTAGCAAATACTATTTCCAGGAAATGGTAAAAGCTCTATGTGAGTTACTTCGATGTCTCAGTTCTTTATAGAGGCTAACTCTTGTTTTCTTTCTTGATTGACTCAGGAAGGCTTTTCAGACAAAATGAGAGAAAAAAAGAGTAAATGTTCCTGATTTATGGAGATTAATAATTAATGCAGATTAACCACTTTATCTCCCTGGAGAGCATCTCTGAGGACAGACCCTTTGGGCATCCTTGGTAAAGAGAATGACAGCCAGCTGCAGCCTGAACAAATCCTGCCAACCAGGAGACCTGTCCACAGTACTTTTCTGCACAGTTTAGACTTGGAAATGACTAAAAGCCTCATGACAACAGATACCGTCAATTATCTGGGGACATCAGCAAATCTGTGCCAGATCCTCCCACAGTTCAAACAAACCACTCGCTTCCTCAGCTGTGGTTTCCTTGCCAAGGATGTGCCCAGATTTTTGGGAGTTGGTGAAAGGAGAGGAAGTCCAGAGGGAGAACATGTGGGTTGGGTAACCCCAGGAAATCCCCAGAGACCTGCAGACAGTGATCCTGCAAGATGGGTCTGAATGTCTGAATGAGAACATTCACTCATACAAAAAAGGGGCATTGCTTGAAGGGAACCTCCTCTTAGTACCTCGGCTTGCAGAGGGCAGCAGACAATCCCAAGCTGCATCAGACCAACACCAAAATTCATGGAAGAATCAGGAAGAGTCCTTTTGGGAGCACACTTCCTCCATGTTCCCACCTGATGAGTCATTTTCTAGCAACTGTTTCTGCCACATAATTTTCCATGTAGTCTGGAGCCAACCCAGAATGGTGCTGTTCAGCTCCCCACTCACCTCCATCCCACCCTTTCCAGAATATCCCAGCTCTCCTAGAGCCTTTTCTCTGATCCCAACACAGCCCTTCCTGTCCCTTACACTTTCATTTCTGTTTCTTTACATCTTTATTAAACTGTATAGCCACTTTGATAGGAAAATTGAAAAGAAAAAGATATGACGAACAACAAAAAAGCCATAATTATGAAGATTCAATTTAATTTTAAAGGTTGTGGAAGGAGGAAAAAAAAGAAGAAGCAGGAGAAGAAGAAACCAAATTAATTTAGCAGGAAAGCATTGCATGAAATATTGTTGGAGTTTAATAACCATGCAAAGACAGATGATATGTGTGGAAAAATTAGTTGTAGGACCTCATAATAGTCTATTAATATTTTCTACAGGCACAGAAACCCTTTGCTGAATGATTGTAACAAAGTAATCTTCCTTTTAAGACATTAAAAAAAATATCTTCAAAAGAAAAAGACGGCAGCAATGTACATACTGTACAGAATGTAGACCCCAGAGAGGCATGTCAGATCCCAGGCTAGATTCAGCACAGGCTTCTCTGCTATGTCATGATGGAGGATCTCCCACCAGGCTGCTTGGTGGGGGCAATTGTCCCAAATGGTGGACGAGGCCCCTTGACATGCATTTCTCCCCACTTTCTGACTGGTAAGGAAAGGTCTTTCTCCTGGCAAAAAGAGTAAAAATCTCTTCACTCCCGGGAATGAGGCCCCCTGTTTGCTGGGGAGACAGTTGTTCTGGGTGGGCAAATCTGGCTGAGAAATGATCTGGAGGAAACTATTCTGTGTGCAGTCACTGCTCCCAGACACGGCTGCTCAGTAGAAGCAGTTTCTCCTTTCTCCAAAAAGAAAGCCCTATGCTGCTGCTTCCAAAGAAAGCCCTGCCTCTTAGAGATGTGCAGGCTCCTCTAAAGGGGGATGCACAGCATATGTTTATTCTTTCAAACAGGCCATTCTGTAAAAGGCTGGCATTGACCTTGGTCATCTCACAGTAGAAGAGGCCAAGCACAGTGTGCATCAGTGGGTCCAGGTGAAGAGGTCCACAGAGGGGCCCATGCCCAGCCCCACATACAACTGTGCTCTTCCCTTCCCTCTCTCCTTCAACTTTAGGGAAAGACTAAACTCAGCTCAGTTGCCCTCCCTCTTGACTGTGTCATTATAGTCCTGCTTTCTCTAGATATCATACCATATGGAGCCAGAACTTAATGACCAGCCACTGTTTCCAGCCACTACTTCATGTCTGCTGCCATCATGAGGTGATGGCAATGGATGGGTGCCCCACAAATGAAGATGGAGCAACAGCTTTTTTCAAAGCAGTCTCAGGAGACCAAATGTCATGATCAAGCTCTTGCTGAGCCTGAAACAGCTTTGAATTTGGTCCATGAAGCCAGATATGGCATCAGAGCAGGACAAGGCTGCTGTCTAGGGCTATGCTGATTGCACAGCCCCATGACCTCAGTACAAAGAGAAGGATGCTTGGGCTGGCTTGTCATCTTCTGTTCCCCAACACAGACAGGGCAAAGACCTCCCCACTGCAGCAAGATCATGGAAAGCTGAGGCTCATACTGAGGAGCAGCATGCCCAGAAATAGTGCTGAGCTGAGGCATCAGTGCTGCTTTAAGGCTGTGGCATCTGGAAGAAGCCCAGGTTTTGGGAGAACGAAGTGAATGGTCAGGCCACAGGAAAGTCACACCCATCTTCAGCAGCATATGGCTGGTCTCTAAAGGTGCATTTGTAATATAATTGTTCTGAAGGGCTCTGCACATGAAGGGAAGGGCAGTGGTAACGTTCCTGCATAGTACTGCAAAACATACGTACACACAAACATATATGTGCACACTTGTCTTTAAAATTGGTGTTAACAACTGACTCAAGTAAAACATCACCATGACTGCATCAAGACAAAGGAAAGGGAGCAAGGGAGGAGAGATCTCTATCTGCAGACTTTTTAACTTGGACTCTCGGAAGGATGTATTTCCTTGGTCCTAAATGGGATTTGCTTTAGCTCCAGACAAAACCCTTAAGATCCTGTAAACTCATCCAGGTTACTCATGCAAGGAAAAAAATAAAATGAAATAAAGAAATTAAATTAAATGCTGAAATGAATAAAATAAACCCAGGAAAAAAACAAACTAAAATTCCTCATTCAGCTTCCCCTTTCTCCTCTTTTAATCCGTATAGTACCATCCAGTTCCAGCCTCCCCCCTTCCCTTTTTTTTAAATACAGTCTAATCCTGAGTGTGAACTGATGTAGTTTGTGTGTCTGGGCGGGGGTGGGGGGGGGCGGAATCTCTCCCTCTTTCTGCCTTTTTTTCCCTTCTTCTTTCCTTGGCCCAGTTCATTATTTTTCTTTCTTGTCACTCAGTGTGATAGGTTGAACAGAAGTGCACAGATGAGCACTGAAAACGGTGTCACAAGGCCTTAATCTAGTCTTTAATGCCTGACTTCAGAGATGTCATTTATCTTCTAACTGCAGCAGGCTTCCACCAACTTTATCTCTAATAATATATTGATGGATTAAAAGGGTCGGGCAGGAGACCGGGCTGGAAAAATTGCTTATTGACATCAAAATACAGTGCCCTCAACCTGATAAACATGGAGGGGCTCGTGTATCTCCCAGAATAGTTGGCGTTGCTATAATTTTTTTTCTAGCATGTTTCTCCCAGGTTCATGGGGTGGTCCAGTAAAATAAACAAACGGAACAAATAAATAAGAAATATAGTTTCTGCATTGACGCAGCCAAGTGGAAGCCCAGCCATTTCTGTAATAGTTTCTTAATGACAGTGCTGTGCAAGGCTATTTATTGCAGACCGCAAGCCACGTTTCAAAGCAACCTGACAGGGAAAGGCTGCCATTGTTTTAGGCAGGTTGAGGGGTATTAGGACATAGAGGATGAGAGATTGTAGCACCCTGTAATAGCATTTTGGGAAGCTGCTTCTTTACCCAGTGGTGTAAGAGTCGGGAGCTGTCTAGCAATCTTTATGGCTGAAATTCATCCCTTGCCACACATATCTCATGCAAGAAGAATTAAACAGGGGAGGAGAAGGGACTGCCACACAGAGCATCAGCAGAAACGCCACCCTGACCTCCGCTCTCCACCACAAACCTGGCAGATGGGTACCACTGGGGAAATGATAACTACCTGTTATTCTGGGGAAGACATAGCCTTTTTCATGCCCCAGATGCAGCCAGAGAAATCCCCCTTGGTCCTCAGCCACCATGGGCGTATTGACTTGACACTCATCCCTGATTTATCTGTCCCTTTCTGATTCCAGCAGTTCTCATTGCACGTGTTGGCTTAGGAAGACCTTCTCCAAGGCCAAACAGCTTCCCAACACTATGGGAACAAATGTACCTGAGACTCGGCATCCCAAGAGCTCTGCCAAAGGCAGCAGAAAGGTTCTCCAATGTGTTCCAGTTGGTTTTACTAATCCTGCAGGATTACTGGCAGGGAAAGGCAGTTACAACTGGCACTGGTAGAAACAGCACAGGTGAAAATGGTTTCCTTACAGTGGAATGGAGATGGTTCAAACATTCACTCTACAAACATTGCATTGCTAGGGAAAGATGGAGCTCCTGCTGAGTCCTTTGCAATGTGACTTTTGTCTCTTGCATGTGGAAATCTGTTGGAAATAGGATGACTAAAAAGCTCCAACATTTTAAGCCTGAGTTATAGTAAAGGCAGGCTGAATGACAAAATCCCAAAGCCTTCTCTTGGAAGAAGTTGAGAAAATGGACAGAACAGGACATCACATTTTGCACTGACATTCCTGGTCCATTCCAGCTTGAGTTACAGGTGCTTCCCACCCTGTCCCATTTGTCCTCCAATAGGGCTCACTCAAAAATACCACCCATTGTGCACTGTGATGGACATATCCTCCAAAACTGGTGCTTGGGCTTCTTAGGAAGCCCATGAGCCACTGAGACAGATGCAGAGACAAACTTTGTCACCAGGGAAAGCATTTGATTTCATTTTCCTGGAAAGAAATTCCATGAAAATCAATCTTCCCACAGAAAATTTTGATTCTTGGCAAAAAGCCTTTTTCTGATCGGGAATTGCCTTAATTCAAAAATACCTGAGCAGCCATGATTACAAAAAGAGTCATGTTTCATTTCTGCATGCATTGAGAGGGATTTTGTGTGAAAGCAAGCTCGACAGTCCTTGAGGAAGTGGTATCATCATTGCAAGAGTTTTTAATTGTCAGGAGTTCAGGCTGATATGATCATACCCCAAAACTCAAGCTAGGTGGCTTGGAGCAGTGTCAGATCATAGAATCACAGACTGGTTTGGGCTAGAAGGGACCTTAAAGCTCATCCAGTTCCAAACCCCTGCCAAGTGCAGGGACATCTGCCTTCTTTGCTCCAAGCCCAACTCAACCTGGCCTTGAACACTGCCAGAAGTGGGGCAGCCACAGCTTCTCTGGGCACCCTGTGCCAGTACCTCACCACCCACACAGGGAAGAACTTCTGCCTAATGTCTAATCTAAATCTCCCCTCTGCCAGTTTAAAGCCATTCTTCCTTGTCCTGTCACTACAGGCCCTTGTAAAAAGCCCCTCTCCAGGTTTCTTGTAGCCCCTTTAGGTACTGGAAGACTGTTATAAGGTCTCAGAGCCTAGCAGAAACCACATTTGCCTTGAAAGTGGTCCTTAGCTCAGAAGAGATGGCTTCACAAGAACTAACAAGTTTATTTACCTTGAAAGACTTATCCTTCCCTGATAGATGGAAATAATACTGCAGCACATCACATAGACAATGTCAGGTACAAAGATCTCTAGGAAACAGAGCCCACAAATAAAGATCAGTGACCAAGCCCCATACAAATGGGCTCTGGAAGACCAGTGTTGATAAATACCATTGCCATTCAGGAGGTCTAAGAAACACAAATGCAAATAAATAAATAAATTAAATAAAATAAAATAAATAAATAAAATAAGGAGAATGGGGAAAAATTAGCCTGATGGTCTCTGGTAAGCAACCAAGCCATAACTTCAGTTGTGAGCATTGTTCTGGGAGCAACCAGCTGAGCATCACACAGTCTGTCATCCCATTTCCTCAGATGGGAATGATTGGCAGGTGCTTGCAGACGGAAGAACACAAGCCTTGCATTATAAGATTGTCTTCCCAAAATTTACCCACTGAAACACTGAATTTATCAGCTGAATTTATCAGCTGAAATGCCTCAGAGTTCTGGGAAGCTGCCTCTGGCTGACTACTTGGTGGGAAGAACATCTCCGATTGTTTTGGTGTGTGAAACTAAAGCAGCTCAGCCACTTTCCCCTACACCTGCCAGTCACTCATGGTTGCATTTTATCTGAGCACCACTTTCTAATTTCACTATAGTGAAGACTATGACAATACATTTTTGCAATAGGTAGCAAAAGTGCCAAACCGTGAGGATTGTTACATTTCAAATAGAAATTGAATAAATTACTGCTGTTAAAAATAGCGATTTAATACCCATATTCTGTTAAGGAAAAAAACTCAACCTGATTTTTTTGTAAGTGACATTCTTTACATGTGTCTCCTTTTTTCAGAATCCTTGGCAAGCAGAGAAATACCCCAAAATGAGGTGGTTTTCTCCCTCAGAAGTGGAATTCTCTGAAGCTTTTTGCAGAACTTTTTTGCCTTCCCACTGAATTTCCTGGAAGGCTCCACTGTGATGTAACCAGCACAAAGTTTGGCCAGTGCTGCTTGGTTTTAGCACCTCACTATTCTCTAAGACCTTTTGCAAATCCACTTTTTCCATTATTACCTTCGATTACCCCACCCTTCTCTGAATTTCCAGCTAACCACTTGTCATAAAAAGGTGGGGGGGAAGTAGCATTTCTCAACCCAAAGATGAATGTTTTGCATGGCCATTTGCATGGCCCTGAGGCACAGCAATGTGCTGTGCATCACAGGTCAGCTGTGAGCTGCGTCCTGCAGCCAGACTCAACCCCTCCACAGACCCTGATGTAGTATTACTGCTCTGCTCACAGGAATGTCGCATTAAGGAAGCATCAACCACAAATTACAGCTCTTCACTGCCTACAAACTAAGCTGCAGCAAACTTCTGCTGTCCACAGTATTGGGGTTTTCTCCCCAAGGCTCAACTATTTTTCACTGTTAGGTATTAACATATTTTACATGCGAATGATTTCACTACTTAATGGACTAGTAAACTCACTAGATGCTGTTATTTTTTCCCAGGGTTGGTCATTTAAAATAAAGAATATCCAGATCTCACTTGGCCATCCTTACCTGTTTACCTATTATCCTCCAGAAATAATTGCCAATGATTTAATGGAACGGTTCCCAAAAGGCTTGGTCATGCACATCTATTTGTTGTACTACATCCTCCGTCTTCCAAGGTGCCTTCTCCCTCAAGCCACTTTTCTCCTGAAGAATCACACTGTCAAAACCCTCATTATATTATAACTTCTTTGCCCCTCTTCTCTTCTCACCTTGTTAAATACTGCTGGAGCAAAAGAGTTCAGTAGCTCTACCATTTTAGCAACACATTGATTTTGTCTCCCTCTTCATTTATTAATGGAACTACTTTCTCTCTAGTATTCCCTTTTCCCTGATATAATTGTAAAAGCTCTCTTTATTCCCCTTAAGCCTTTCTGCTCTCTGAGCTGGCCTTATCTTTTCCCTGCAAGCCTTAACAGACTGTATATTCTTGTTTAGTTCTCTTTCCCTTCTCCAGTTTTCACTATAGGTTCTTTCTTTACGCTCCTATCTTTCGCTGGCGCTTTGTTATGCCACATTGGATGCTACTTGTCCTTCCATTTACTTCAATGGGAACAGTACTGTGTCCCATTCTATGGGGCTATTCTGGTGTTTCTGGCCTTTTCTCACCCCTCTGGATTTAACACATCTCCCTGGTGCACCTGGTTCATGCCTGGCCACAGAGGCACCGCATGAAGTAACAGGATAGAAAGGCACCTCACCTTGGCATCCCAGGTATGTGTTCCCATCTAGAAGGAACTAAAGCATCTTCCCCAGATTAGAAATCCTATTTTTCCCACTGGCAGTTCAGAGCCAACACTTGGTTGTGAACCCCAGGCCACATCGTTTCCAAGAAGCAAGAGGGGAAGTTCATAGTGTAGTTTTAATTATTGTCTGGAGCAGTCCAAAGGAGGCAAAAGACTGGATGGATTTTACCAGGGCCTCTGTGAAATTTCTGAATGGGATCTTGTATTATAAGCACTGCAGTATCAGTGGGACAGACTGAAGGGCTCATGAGCCACCCAGGTTCTCTGGGTCTCTTGATTTTTGCAAGTGGCATATCTTCCTATTCCAGGAAAGAAAAAATCACAGTACTTTATTGAATGAATCATCATTTCATCTGAAAGAATCAAAGCACTGCATTTTTAAAATAAGGGAACATGCTTCAATTCCACTAGATTTAGAACATGTTAAAATGAAGCACTTTCCTGAAATTGTAACAAATTCACACAATTATTTTGCTAAGCCTGAATATACATTTTCCCATACAAAATGTTTGGGTTTGTTTGTTTCCTTGTTTTTTCAGCAAGTCCACAAAATAAAGATAGGAATTATCAGAAGACCAGAAAACAATGCCTCTGAGGAAAGATTGAAGAAGCTGGGGTTACTCAGCTGGAGGAGAGGTGGGACACTGCTATAATCTCCAAGTACAGAGAAGGCTTATGGAAAGAGGAAGGGATAGCTTTTCTTCCTGGTAGGTAAGATAAGTAGTCATGAGCTTAAACCACAGCAGGAGAGGCTAAGGCTGGATATGCAGAAATGAGGCTGCTGAAGTGCAGAGACAGGCTATTGGGGGAGAAGGTTTTGCCTGTACTGGTGGAGGTGTCTATGCAACATGCAAGAGAGCTACCCACCTGGAGCAACATGATTTAAAAGATGCTGCTGCAAAGGTTATCCCAGGGTCCTTACCACCTCTCTCTGCCTAGGATTTCACTGACACTGCTGTCCTAGCAAGCACCAGTCTGCAATGTTCAATGTTTTTTGGATACTGCAGCACTTCTATAGCACTGTGTGGTTTTGGTAGATCCAGAGAGGAACATCTCAGAAGACCTGCTTAGTCTCCAAATCTCCCATGAAGCAGAGCCACTATGGTAGGAGCTGCCTGTGTTAAGCACTGCTGAAACATAAATTTCTATAAAAACATTATCTAGAAGATAAAAAACCCAGGCACTGAAAAACAGCTAGAGCCATGAAGCTAAAAGCCCCAAGCCCTAGCACAGGCATGGGGGGACAGGGATCCTTTAGGGAGTTTGGCATTGCTCCCTTTTCTAAGTGTCCCCTTGTATGTACAGAAGTTATAGAAGTTATAGCACTGCTAATTCCAGGAAATTGAAGAGAAAGAGATATAAAAAGGTTGCCTGAGCTGAGAGGTTGAAATGAGAAAGTTTGAAGCTGTGCGGCAGGAAAAGGTTAATTATAACCCATTTCTTTGGAATCTATTTTCCAGGCATTGAATATTTGCAGATTAACAAATAGTAAGGCCAGAAAAGATATTTAAAGTGTTCTAGGCAGGAGTGGAAGTGATGGGAGACTTTGGCAGAATGGATCTCAGAGGACCACAGTAAAGATGCTTGTCCAAGGACTGTGGGAGGCAACTGGCTAGAAATGTTCTAGATTGATGCCATTAGTCAGGAAGCTTCTGGAAACTAGAAAAAGTGCAGTAGACTTGGCTGGTTTCATCACACAAATTCTCAGCTTCATGGGCTCAGCTATTTTTGGGTGTCTCAAAACCAGTGCAATGAACCCCACACCAGCCTGGACACAGCACAGCAGTTCATGCTGGGGAACAAACAGCAATGTCAGCACAAGGCTTTCATTGTCCTACAGAACAACTAGAGATGGTTTGATATAACGAATTGCTAGACTTGCTTCTGTGGCTGTCTTGTAACATAAACTATTGCTACTGCTGTTATCATGAGTAAATATAATTATCTATTAAAACTAGTTAGGAAATGACATACATCTTTAAGCAATTTGGAAGAGATTCTCTTAGCAAAGGGGTGAGTTTTGCAGAGTGCCTGGTGGCCCTCGCAATCATCCCCTTGGGCACAAGCTCAACAAGTTTTCCAGTCCAGGAGCTAGCTCCACGATGGTCTGTTGTTAGGAAAAGGTGAGCCAGTGCAAATGCCATCAAGCTTAGAACAGGCATCAACACAGTCATATCGGGATGCTCAAGGACATGAAAATGTGGAGTATAACTGTGTTGGTCGTACCGTCCAACAAATTCAACCAGGCTGGCTGCAGAAAAAGGAGAAAGCTCCTGATCCTTGCAACTTTCCTAGCAACATTTCCATTAGTCCAGGCACACCCATGAAACTGCTCTTTCCAGCAATTTGGGAACCTTCTTCCTGCAAGAGAGCAACGATTGCATGTTAACTCTTGAAAAGATGAGATAACACTATGCCTTCAGCTTGCCACACCCAAACATGTCCTTCCTTGGCTTTCTTTCCTGCAAGAACACAGGATCAGTGCATTTTGATTCTTTTGAAGACTGTATCACACAACCCCTTCCCTCTACCATTCATCTCCAGAGCAACTGGGTGTTTTGCCTTATTGGTTTATCTGGGACATATTTCCAGAGTCTTGATGCTGTAAGGTTAGAAGCACAATCACAACACCAGCCCCAGCATTCCTTTACCCATGGTGTAATCATGGCAAGTCTTTAAGCATTTTAAGGAGGGGGGATGAAGGAAGGACTTCCATGTTTGCAGAAAAAAGAAACAATAATTCCTTCAGCAGTTTGATGTTAAAATAAACCATAAAGGCTTGTAAGCTGCTCTGAAGCTTGAATGTCAGAAGTAGACCCCGGGGACGTGGATTAGAGGGCACAATGAAGGTGAGTCTGTGAAATAAGCATCACGGATCTTTGGATGATTGTTAATAAGAACACAGAAATGCAAATCTCCAGGAGCCAGTGAGGCATCAGCCTGTGTGCCTACAAATACACATGTGACTCCAATCAAATTAAGGGAGATTCACACCAGGATGGTAAAAGGCACACGTCTGAATTGATGTCTATTACAGAACAGAGGCCTTATCTCCTGCTGGCGGACAGCAAGAGGTCCCTCACAGGAGCAAGCCCAGTGTCTCTTCTTGTACAGAAAATGTAGAGAAGTGACCCTATCTAAATCGGGCTGGGTCCATTTATAGTTCTCTTTGGGGGCATTTGATCACCATATGTAGTACTACATAGAGACTCTCTTACATGTGAAACAAGCAAATTGCGTGCAGTTTAGTGAATCCTGACTGCAACTACAAATAACGCATCTGATGATCTCCTTTCTTCACTTTTTCACTTGGTTTTATATGGGAATCCATCCCAAACTCTTTATGAAGCTGAGATGCTGTTAGAGAAGAAAACTGAGCAGAGTATTGTGTACGAGTTCCTCATGCACTAAGGGCTTTCTTCTGGCTGACTATGACTTGAGGTTGCTCTTTTGTTTTGGGTTTACAAGCAGAAAATGAGCCCTAATTCCACCCTAATGCAAGCTTTGCTGTGCATCTGCACAATGAGTCATTGCATGCACCCTTTGCATAAAGATAAGCTCTTACAGAAATGGTTTGTCAGCTTAAGACCCGATGAGAAATGACCAATGCTTCCACAACAAGCTGTGAGTCTTGCTTTGAATAATACAATATTTGGTTCTTGGGGATCAGCAGGTAAAGTGTTGAGCAAGTGTCTCCTCAAGACCTGAACTGTGCTCAGAAGCAACTCTGATCTTGGAAACTGCAGGCACCTTCCCAGCCAGCACTCAGTCCTTACATATGACCTTCCACTTCTGTTCACAGATGTTGCCATTGGACCCTCTTCTCCAACAAGAGCTAATTGCAAGTCAAAGAGAATGATGGCTAGCCACTAAATACATGATATATTACAGCATTTAGGGAAGGATAGAGAATATTTTTCCAGTCTCCCCAAACTCTGACTTTTAAGCTACTACTGATTTGGCCTGACCTTGGTTTACAGCCCATTTCCTTAGGAAATGTTGTTAGCAAAGGCAGATACCCCATCCCTGGTAGCGTTCAAGGCCAGGTTGGATGGGGCGTGGAGCAACCTGGTCTAGTGGAAGGTGTCCCTGCCCGTGGCAGGGGGTTGGAACTGGATGAGCTTTAAGGTCCCTTCCAACCTAAACCAGTCTGGGATTCTATGGTCAGGCACATTGAAGCAAATGTGGAGACTTCCAACAGACAGAGGGATGAACCCAAGCTTTTTGGTGAACCTCAAACCCACATCTCTCCAGAACTCTACTACTAGCCGCAAAGAGAAAATGTGCCACACCAAAGCTAGCACTGGGTGGGTTTCATGTTATGTCTCCAGAGTAGCAGAGACTGAACAAGCTTCCATAGGCACATCCCCTCCTTCTTTTTCTTTTAAATCCTTTATTTTCCCCCCCTTTCTCATTCTGTCTTTGCTTGCATTTCAAGGTTAAAAAAAAGTCAGGATACAATAGTAAATATGTAAGATTAGCTCCTAAAATATGTTAGCAAGTGAAAGCTAAAGAAAGCAAAATGAATTTAAAAAAGGCTTTCTTGAAGCTTAGAACAGAGACAGTTCTTTTGATCCTTTATCACACAATAACAAAAAAAGAACCAAGCAAGATACATATATATAATATACATATAATATAGATTTATATACTCTATATGCGTGGGTATACGTGTGTGTGTGCGTGTGTGCATGTGTGTGTGTGTATTTTAATTCACATAGGCTTTCCTTTCTTTAAAATGCTGCAAGAAGCTTTTTTTTCTGCAGATTTCTTTTTCTTTCTTTTTTTTGATATTTCAAAGCTGGCAGTTCAGTAAATGGCTGGAACTGCCACATCTCTGTTCTTGCTAAAGAAATCAATGCTAATCCTATTACTGGCAGTTATCACCTATCCCAGAAACCACGGCTAAAAGAAAAAAAAACCACTGAGATGTCAAAGTAGGAAAAAAGCATGGGGGAAGGGGAGAAAGCGCCCTTCATTCACTTTCAAACAGTGATTGTTTTCTTATTTTTGATCATTTTTTCCTGTTAAGAGAGAAACTAAACCACAGAAAAAAAAAAATATGGGGGGGTGTGAGGAAGGAAAAAATAAATAAAAAAAAAAGCCAAACCAATGTTCATATAGTGTTAAGGGCCTAGTTTAAACCTATGCACCCGCATGTAAACCCAGGCATCACTGAGAGCTGAGGCTTACACCACGGTGCAGAGGCAGGGAGTAGGGACGCAGTGACCAGGCAAAGAGCATCCCATGTTTCCAGGTCTCCTGCCCTGCTGGCTGCCAGTGCTACAGGGCTGCCTGCAGATCCTAAGGGATTGCTCAGAGCCAGTGCTGTCAAGGCAGGGTGAGATGGATGGTGTCAGCTCTTATTTGGGAGTGTTTGCCATGTAAGGACCCCTCCAAAGCACCCAGCTAGGTATTTGCACAGGGAAGGAAACTGCTTGAGGTTTGATGTGCTGCCTATGCTTGGTGCAGCCAGCTGTGGTTGTGGCCAGACTCCCCTGCCTGCTCCAGATGTGAGCAGATGCCCCATTTCCTAATACAGAGTAATTCCCCTAATGCAAGTCATGCTCTGCTTGTCCTTCATATTTGCAGTTGTTCTCAAAAGGCTCGGGTAGGTCAGTGCAGATCATACTTCACCACCCATATGGGATCTTGGATCCTCAAATGTCATTTTAATGTGCCTATATCTTGCTTCTCTTTCCATGTGCTACAACACAGTCTACACTACTTGAGCGTTCTCAATGTACACCTCACCTGCCTGGGATTTCAAGGTCCCTGCTGTGACTGTGATCAGAAGATGCTGAAAAGATGGAACTCCTGAGGTCAGCTCACTCTGTGAAGGTCCTGCTGGCCCTGACCAGACTTTGGGTGGTCAGACATCCCAACTGAGTACATATTATACTAAAAGCCAAGATCAGCAGCAGCTTTTGAACCTGTGCTTTGGGAAGAAGCACCCAGCTCCTATCCATTAGACCACCTTGAGGATATGTTGAGGTCAGGCTTGTACCAGCCACACAGCTCACAGGTAACAAGCAAGAAAAGACAGCACAAACCAAATGAGCAGCCAAGAAAGAAATAAAAATAAACCCAGATCAAATGTTTGAAAATCAAACGCTGGAAAAATAGACAGCCAGGTATCTGCTCCAGCTATCCACAAGTTGGTGCATTTCTAGCATCTGGGGAAGCATTTCCTTAGCACATCACCCTTACCACCTATACCACCAAGGGAATTGCTTCCAAACTCTCACTTTTAAGCAAAATCTCAATTCATTCAGAGCACTGGCTCACTGGCCAATGAGCCAGTGGAGATATCTGGAGCCTCCTGGGGATATTTTTTTCCATCTTGAAACTCTGATGCAGCGTTACTACCAATTTAGGCCTTTGAGAATATCTTGAACTTGTGCAAAATGAGTTTGCAAACCCTGGGGGAGTCAACAAAGGATGAAGGAACTGCTAGGAGCCATGACAGGAAGGACCAAAACCCAGACACTTAATTTTTTGTTGTTATTTGCAACCAGCAAAACTGACCAAAGAAACAAAAGCAACAGAAGGAGGAAGGTATTGGGCTTGCTTTCCTCTGCCCTCTGGCTGGTTTGTAGGTCCTGCTGCTGCACAGCGTTGTTCTTGACCTCCCTGCCCAGTAGACCCAGCCACGATCACCTCTGATGATCTACCCATGCATATCCAACTTCCCCTGCTGGCAAATTTTTCTCATAGCAACATGGCTTCATCAATAGTAGTAACAACCATCTAAGCCCAAAAGGACTGGTGGGGACAAGGATTGCAACAGCCATCCAGGCTCCTGGGCTCTTCATGGATGAAGTGGACACAGCCCAAGGTGGAGGTACCATGGTAACACACTTGCAAGTAGGAAATAGGTGATGTAGGGAAGAAAATAAAAAGGGATGGTAAAGTCTTACAGGGCTAATAGCAGGCCATCAAGACACTATGGGTGACAGAGGGAGAGCAGAGTTAATGACACCTTGGGATAAATCAGGCTCACAGTCTGTGCACAGCATGTCACAGTGCCGGGGACAGAGCAGAGATATTTCCATCACAGGATGTGGCAGGGAGCAGGCAGTAGCAATGCTTGATAGCAAAACAGAGGCAGAGGTTGAAAAGGAAAGCATAAGGATTCCTTAGTACATAGAAATAAATGCATAAAAGCAATTCCTGCGTGTGGCTGGGGTTTTAGAGGGGAATGGAGACAGCTGCGAGAATACATATTTGTTTGCTTACGTTTGAAGGTGCTAAAGGAAAACAGTTGTTGGACAACCCCAAAATAAAAATAGTCCTACTTTGACTCAAAAGCAGGAAAAAAATATCATTTTCCTATCAGTTTTTTTCACCGTTTTAGTACAGTGAAGTAATTTTTAACAAAGATTATTCTTTGACTTGGGTGGGGAGAAAACATTAACAGTATGCCAAAGTAGCAATAAAATAATATAGGAGTCTCAAAAGCTTTTTTTTTTTCTATAGCAGAAAATGGTGGTGAAACCAAATCTATAGCTTGCAGTGATGGAAAACACAACCCCAAGTCTGCGCAGACCCAGGGTCCCCATCACCTTCCTCCCAGCCCAGAAAGGAAAGAGAAAACAAACAGTTTTTCATTTCCTAAGCAAGTTTTTCTTTCCCTGATGGAAGACATGGTTGGATGAGCCCTGTCTTACCCTTACCTGTTCCTGAGCTTGCCCATCAGCAGGAGGGCAGTGGAGCACAGCATGATGTCATATTTCTGATGGCAGGTGACAGCAGGACACAGACAGTGACGGAGAGACATCAACATGGTCCAGGGTATTCCCGTCCTCCATCCCCAGCCAGCTGGAGTGTAAATATCTGCAGGAAAGCAGTCCCTGAAATAAAACAGAGACAGACCAATGCAACCACAGCAGGCAAAAGTGTAGAAGAGGAGATCACCATGGGTAGCTTAAGCTATGAATTCCCCCCAGAAGAATTCCCCTTCTTAAAAAAAGAACTTTAAGAATATTTTTTTAATAGTGGGTTAGTTGCTTTTTTTTTGGCCTTGTTTTCCATCTTTAAAATAAAGACCAGACATTCAGCTGAAGATCCAGCCTGGAGAATTGAATGGAATCAGCTATACTACCAGAAAATGAAAGTCTGTGTAATTAGAAGCATTATTCACTATTTATATAATATCAGCTCTCTCCCAGTATCAATATTTGGCAATTCTCTTTAGAACTATGTGGGGTTTATCCGCTTTTGTAGTTCAATAGATAGGAAGATGGCCCTACTGCAAGGCCTGGGTTTGAAAGGCATAAAAAACCTCTCCTAATTAAGGCTGCTAATGAGGGAAATGCAGCAGTGTGCCCTAGGAGCTACTTTCTGCCCGGGCTGTGCCATGCTCCTATGGGATAGAGCCAGGAGGACTCCCATCTCAAAGTGTGCAGCAGGATGGATGCAAAGGTTTTAGGAGGGTGGTAAATCTGGTTTTTCTCTTAAAGCACTGCACTTTTTAAAACAGGATTTCCCCCTTTGCTCAGGCACCTTTCAGTTGCAAACAGCCATCTTGATGATTTCTAACTCCCAGCTCTCTTCTGCACAAATTGGGGCTTCCAAAGAGTCCTGCCAATGTGGTGCACACAAACGGGATGATGAAAAAGAGTCAGGTTGGGGCTGAAGGATTTCCAGAATACAGTAGGGAGTATGCAAACTGAGAAGTGATTGACCATAAGAAAAGACTGGGGGGACCATACCTGCCCAGATCATTATTCTCTCTCTTGCTCTGCTTATAAATGCGTCAGGGAGGAGAAAGCATGCAGTGCTAGGCACAGCGGGGGGGGGGGGGGGGGGCTTTTGGGGGTGCCCCCAGCCCGCTCTCCCCTTGCAACCCACACAACCGCCCCGTGCTGGCCGCACACTTCCGGGACGGGCACTGCCCAGGAAACCAC
>WTXV02053785.1:0-18475 GCA_009823435.2 Nymphicus hollandicus | reverse complement strand
TTTTGTTTTGGGAATAAAATGGTGAGGTGTCCACCTCAGGTCTTATACATCTACCAGAGACACTAAGTAAGGAGCATCGTAGATGGACATAAACAAAAAGAAGAAAAAAACCATCCATGAAATGTTGACTTCGGTACACTTTTATACCTAGTAAAAGCAGATAGTGCAGACCATCCTGTACTTACTCTCTCTTTGCAGATAATAATCTGCTTTATACGTTCTAATACGGACAGTTTGGGGGGACTTCTTTCTTAAAGTTAGCTCTTAGTAACATTTTAGCTCAGATGCGGAGCTTACTTTTTAAGACAACCTACAAAGTGCCCTTGCTTGCAGTGCTTTGCTGCTGCTTGTGTTGTACTCCTTTAAGAGGTGATTAAACCAGAAGTTGCACACTTAATACACTCCAACTACTAAGACTAGTCTAATTTGACACCACACTATTATAAGCAAAATCTTCACCAGCTGCTTTGGTCTACAAAACTGCTCAAGTTGGGCTGCAATGTACAGATCATGAAGCTAATGTAAATATAGCCAGAGTTTGTCTAAATAATAAACACTTCCCATGGAATATTTCTACCTCTGGGCTCTTAACATTTATATCAGTATGAAATCTTCACTAATTCTACAAGGGATTTCCTTAATATGGAGATAAAGAAATTCTTTTCCATGAAGGGACTATAGGCAGCGAGAACACAGTTTTGGTCTTAAAGAAGCTTTAAACACAAAATAAAAGAACACCAGTCTGTACTGGGCATAAAAGTGGGAGTTGAAAGTATTTTGAATGGCATTTATTGAAGATGCAAGTAATAATACTGTATTTACTTCTCAAAATTCAAATACGCTTTCAAAGAAAAAGAATTTAAGGAATGAGAAATCTTGGACAACCAGTCACTTGTTGATGGATTCCATATATTTATTTTTTCTTACATATCTCACAACTCTCTGATTTCATTGGATATACAAACTTTTATGTTTCCATGCTTTGCCCTGCATATCAGCGGATGGCAAAATTTGATGTTCCCTAGAAAAAAGTCAACTCATCAGCAAAAATATTTATAATTCAATACACAAACTAGTGTTTTACGTTAAGAGAGAAAGCGGATTAGGCATACATTTGCAGAAGCTGGTCTCTACCTTACTCATGACATAATCATTTATACACCTTGTATGATATTGTCTGAGTTAACCTAATTTACTATATACATTTCCTCTTCCAGATCAGATATATCATATCAGAGAATTGATTAGATAAGGCCTTTCAGCACCTTGAAAAAATACATGGGACTTCTTTTTTATCTTGCATTATTAGAAATTCCAGCTATTGAAGATTGTTTGTGTGATGCAGTGGGCTTTTCAGTACTTGATGAACTTGAAGGACTTAATTCTCATTATTTATCATACCTCCAAATCTACCAGCAATATTGAATCTTCATCACATCTGGGACATGCAAAAAGGCCTTTCCTAAAGCTGCAAAGGAATGTAAGGTAATGCATGAATCTTCCGTTAAGCTCCTGCTAGAGATTCACTGTCATTGCTCTCTGATACCCCCTGCATTGATTAAGCTGCTCTGGCTGCCCGAGCTGGCAGCGTGCATGGGGTCAGCAACTGCTCACCCTACTGAAGGGGAACTTTTTTAGAATACGTGACTGAATGAAATCAAGGATTTTGGATACAGAACAAAATTGCAAAGCACTGTGTTGCTTTCACAGTAAAAGTCAATCCAGCTATGTTACAATTAAAGAAAGGATGGAAATCAGTTATAGTAGCTGTAAAACATAATGGACATGTAAGAGAGATTTATAATTTTAGTTAACACAAGGGGTATAAAAACATTAAAAAACAGGATTTTGGAAGAGCTTTTCACCTGGATATGTTCCATTTCAGTACTGTTGGATTATATGATAAAGCTTATCTGCACATCCACAGAGGAACAGACAGACAACAGCAGAAAAGGAAGCCCAAATAATGCCCTGCTGTACTACTCCCAGGCACACCTCAGGGGCCATCTGCCCAGCAAAGGCCCATCTGCAGAAGCCCAGAAGAGCACAGGGATGCACAATGGCAGGGGAACCCAAATAAAGGACCACCTTGTCCAGGCACTTCCCCAGGTGAGACATCACCTCCAGCATTCAGGTGTGAAACCCATCCCCATGGAAGCAGCTGTCCAGGCACCTTTTGCACTAAGGGAGTTGCTGCTTTTATATGTATATATTTATATATATATATGTTTTCTCACTTAGTGGACTTCCACCCTGCTTAGTAACAGAGGGAAGCAGGATGAGGCCACTGGCATTATCTATGTCCATGTGGGTTTTCGGTTTCTCTCTGTGATCTGTGTGGACAGCCTTGTCTACATGTATATATGTAGTGTATATGTGTGCGTTTGTGTGCATGCCTCCTGGGAAGGTCTTCAGTATTGACAGAGGTAGACCTGCGGATATGGAGCAGCAGCAGCCTTACTCCTCCTGGGCTGTTGGATCCAGCCTGATATATTTACAAATGCTTTTTCTTCTTTCTGCTGATAGCAGTACAGAAGTTAGATTGTGAGTATAGTTAGACTGAACTCTAAGGTATTATACATACAAAGTATTCATTGCAATGTAAAACTTGATACCTTGGTTTAATATTAAGTAATTTCTTATCTTGCAAAAAATAATAATAAAAAACCAAACCCCAATACCTTAATCCTTATCTTTCATGAAGGAAGACAAGAAGTCAAAGGCGGTATGGCTCTCTAAGTAATGTTTGTAATGAAATTTGGCATTCAAGTGTAAAGCTACTCCAGCTTGGGACAAGAAGATTCCTTTAAAAAAAAAAAAAAAGAAAAATATCCTAACAAAAAAGTATATCGTTGAGGGGTAGATCCTGAAAATATACAACATACTCAAATTACACCCTAATGAAAAAGGATCTAGGAAAAATCAGGCTAATTTCAAAGGTCAGCCAGGAATGATATCCCAGGGAAGATATCCAAAGGCTATGATCAGTGACAGTTAACCTGACTTGCTGGTTTACAGTAAGTTTTGGTTCCAATTACACTGAGGAATGGAACATGAATGTTTTCATCATTCAGGTTTGTAGTGCTTTTCTCATATCAAAATAATTGTGGGGATATGAAATATGACAAGATATGTAATATAACTCCCACTGCCACTAAATATGTTGAAGCTTTCTTGCCTAGGCCAATACGTAACAGGTAGTCTTTTCACAGTAAAATGTCTTTTTCTAAAAAAACATATTAAATACATACTATCAATTTTATTACATAATCTGTATGCTATAGTGGTACATCACTGAAGACAATGGCAGCTTGTAAAGAAATAGCACGTTTAAGATAATTAAACTTTACTTTTTTTAGTCTTCCTGTTAGCAGAGGGGATAAAATAGGAATAGATGGCAGCATGGGTAGATTAAGAAAACAGCCATTCATATTTGGAAATTTACTTTAGCTTAAACTTTATTATTTTCTCAAGCTTCACTGTTTTTATTTGTAATCAGCAAAGAATGTCATTTGCACTTAGAGAAATTAAGGGTAGTTTTGTGGTAAAGGTTATAACTGTGATAAGTGTGCAAGAGTTTTCAGGTTAGGTGTTTGAGTCACTTCCGAGCTCCTCAATATGGACTCACCTCTTACAGGAGTCTGTAATAAAACGATCTTAATGTGGCTGTACTGTTGAAATCAGACAACAAAACGGAGGCTGGTAATGTGATGTTTTATCAGTGCAACAAGATACAGCTCCCTTCCTTCAAGCTGACAATTAATTTTAGCTACCATTATACATATTATGAGATTTTTAGTTTTGTAAAAAGTGCAAGCAGGGAAAACAGGCCCTGAGGATTTTACCTTAAGTGTATAATGAATGGATATGCTGATATAGAATAGCTGCCTCCTAATAGTCATATTGTATTTAACATGGGAAGAGAAAATGTGATAGCAGGTGGAAACTGTATACTAATATTGTTTCAAAACCAGGTTTTTGAGAAGGATTGATTAGGTAAAGCTGTAATTAAAAGGTAACTATGATAGATTTCACATAAGTCAACTGAGTAATAAGGCTGGTGTAAAAGATGATGGTAATCTAAATACAAGCACAATTATATATTGCCAAATACAGTTAATAAAATGCACAGAAAATGAACGAATAAAGTAGAAAGTTATATTTAAGAGTAAGTCTCTCAAATTTCTTTTCCCAGGCTGGTGTTCACAAGGTCTGCTCATCGTTTCCTAGCAAAGCAAAGCACTAGAAGGTCTGGGAAAGTGGAAATGGCTTAAAACCACTGGATGATTTGATATGCTGGTTGGTGTTTTTTCTCCTGTGCTGTTACTAGCAGAATACTAAGCCATGGGTTTGGTTTGACAGTTTTCTCCTACTTATCTCTAATGAAACTCATGTGGTCCATGGAGCTAGAAAGGAAAGAGTAACAGTATGACTATAAAAAATAAATATGCAGAATATGGGGGAAATTCATACCATGATAAAGTGATCTGGAGATAGAAGAACAGAAGAAATTCTGCTAGTAGCTCTCAAATGGATTGGGCAGCATCTTTATATTGTTCATCACTGCTCATCCATACTTTTACCTGTTTTCCATGTATTGTTTCAAATTCTTGCTATGCACTATGTATTTGTCTCCCAGTTCATAACAGAAATTACATTGTAAGAGAGTGTGTAGCTGATTCAACCCCCTATGACCTGGATTTTGCCAGAAAAGAGAGCTATTATTAACTTGGAATTTAAGGAGCAAATAAGACAGAAGGAATAGATGGTAAGTTTGAAGCTTGAAAAGGCAAGAAAAGGGGATCAGAACTGAAGGATTCAGGTTTTCATTACAGTTGGTCTTCATTATATCTTGTAGAACAAAGCATTTTAGGATTTATATTGGTCTCAACATCATAGTTTGCAATAAGGTCAGAATCATTCTATTGTTTCCTGAAGGAAATATACCTTATGTCCCACAGAATGCCAAGTCAAAACATGGTAAATGTGAATGTATTCTCCTGCCAGATCTTAAAAACATTTTTCCCACTGTCAGTTGCTGTGGGAAGACAAAAATTAACAAGCTGGCACCAAAATATCGAGGGCGAGAGCAGTTGCAGGCCACAGGGCTTATTCTCACATAGCACATTTGGACTCCAGTGAGCAGAGAGCACTCCTGAGCTGCAGACCTGTGGACTGAGAAAAGGAAAGGTAAGTCTCAGTTTGCTTGCTTTTGTCATAGTTCTGCTTCTCAGCCACTATTAGTAGCAGCTTGCTTTTGTGTACAGTGCACTTGGAAAGCAAAGCAAAACAAAGCAAAAAAGAACTAGTAAAACTTTTATTTCTAATCCCTCAAGTACTGCTAAGCTCTAGCTTTTAGGCAGTTTAAGCCAGCATCTCTCCAAACAGAAAATGATTACCAGGACATTAATAGATGTGACTGCTTTAAAAGAACACTTACCCTTCAAACTCACTCCTGGAGCAATATATTAATTACACAAAAAAATCTGGACAAACAGTGAAGTTAAGAGAATAGTCTGCACATGATTTTAATGAAACACATGCAAGAAAGCATTGAGAGACCAGAACAGAAAATTTTCTATCAACAGATACTGTAATTTTTAGCCATCTTGTTTTGCAGTGTTTCCTTCTTACCTGTTCTTATGAAAGTATGGAATAATGGTAATTAGACTTAGCTACGGGAACAGGCTGAAACAATTCTGGTTGAAGCTCGTTTACTATGCAGGACAGCAAGTTAAAGTATGTCTGGCTAAAAATCAATGACATTATACTGTTTAATGTAGTAGTCTATGTCATCATCCATTTCTGAACACCTATAAATACTTAAATTGGATGACTTGTGCCCATCTTACAATAATTTTGGTCAGCTGATGACTGTGGACAAATCTCATTAACTTTCCAGCTGTTGTCAGGAATCTTAGCTATTATAAGAAATTCTCATGATTTTGTCATCTCCTGTGTCATTTTTTGCTCTGGTGATTATTCCTAGGAGCATACCCTCCAGAAATGTGACAATATCAACATGATTGTGTTTAATGTTTATTCTGTAACCTTTAGATTTCTAAATATGTGTATTGGTATTGCTTACAAATGTCCTCATATCCCCAGGAATGTTTCATATTGGAGGATTATTGCATATTAATTATTTTACCTTGTAGCCAGAATCTGTCTTATGGCTGAGATATCTTTAGTGTTAGAACCATCCCTTTTTTTTGGCCAATATTGAGGAAATAGTAACTGGAAAGGATGCGTGTTATTATAATGCTTTTAAAACCCAATCAGGCTCCCTTGTTTTAAATCCATTTGGCTCATTGCTTATGTCATACACAGTTATATAAATTCATATTTGGTTCTGTAGACGGTATTATCACACTTTACTGCATTAACCTATGATTTTCCAACATTTTTCAGACAGCCTAGGAATCTGAGGTTATTTTTAATGGGCATGCATTATTAAAACATACTAGAAGTCTGTATCTTCTTGTTTAAAAGTGCTTAATTGCACTACTATTTTAGAGGACTGAATTTTTCTATAACTGTCTTGCCAGTTCATGCACTGCTTCTGTATTGTAAGTAAAGTCATTGAGGTTTTTTTACTGTGTATAAATGAAAGTTCCACACTTTTTATCTGTTTTCTCCAAATACTTTAATCTGCAGAGATCTTTTCAGAGCTGAAAAATCACCCTTCACATCAAATGATTTTTTTTTCTGTTGTTTTTTTTTTTTTTGTTTGGTTTGCTTGGTTTTGGTTTTGATTGGGTTTGGTTTTGGTTTTTTTGCTTGTGGGGTTTTATTTTTTTGTTTGGTTTGTTTTTTGTGTTGGGTTTGTGGTTTTTTGTTTGGTTTTTTTTTTTTTTTTTTTTTTCTTAAATGCATTGAAAAACTGAATTTGGGATTATCTGTTCTGTTTTCATTCAACAATTTCCATTCTTACCTTCCCGGGTGACAGAGCACTTTGACATCGAACTTTTATTTTCTCACTACCAAATGCTTTCATATTGCTGAAGCTGATATGTTTGTTCTATGGGACACCAAAAGACTTGGTAATCCTGTTGATGCTTCATTTCTTGGGATTTGAACGGCCTTTAAGTGCTTCCTGTAAAATGTAGTATTATCTTGTTTATTTGATTTAAATCTGGTATGTAAAATTGTTGTTAATGATGTGATTTAATAATGGATAAGCACTAAATTATTTTGTTCAATTTGCATAAGCCCCTAAAAGCTTTTGGACCCTTGTTCAAGTTTAAATTATATGATTCTGAAATGGAAGGCTTTTACAAGAAAAGATGCTTGAAATCATTCCTTTTTAAGCTAAACTGCTTCCAGCAAGAAGCAGTTCCAAATGAACATTTCTATTGCTGCAACAAGACTCTGTAATGTTCTGTTTTTTCCTCAGCGGTGCAGGGTTACCACTTTCATGGCAATTGGGGTCTAATTCCCAGCAAAAATCTGTAAAGACAGAATTGTGAACTCACATAATCCTGAAGAAATTTTCTGAAATTGATAAACATTTTCTCAAATGCCGGGTAGGTATCAATTTCCTACCCTAGTTGCTGAACTAGACAAAACTGTTAGTCAGATCTTTTTTTCTTTACTCTTAGCCAAATCTGATTTTGCCTATTATTTTCTAAATACATACATAATATGTAAGTGAACGAGGAAATTGGAGGGGACTTTATTTTTTTAAGGTATAGCATCAGTGAAAGAAGATTATTTAAATGAGGCCACAAGAGGTTTCCTGCTCATTCACCTTTGTCCTTTGCTATGTCCATAGTTTCTTTGTGGGATATGGGCGTATGTGGGATATTCGTGAACATTTATTTAATCTTCTTCCAAATCTCTGTGTTCTTGCCTTTATCTTGGTGACATATTATGTAAATTCCTATTACATTCCTCATTTTCAGACCTTTAAGCACTGGGCAAGGGTTATGTAGTTCCTATTTTAAGAAAGTCAGCCTCCACATTTTTCTTTTCCACTTAGATAAAAATGTGGAGTATATTCAGTGTGCTTGAAGGAGGGAAATAAAAGCAAATAAAAAAAGTGAGTCATAGCGAAGGACTAGGAATTTTTGTCAAACAAGAAACTATTCTTTGTTACTATACCCATAAAACAGGTAGCATCACCTTACAAGCCCAGGGTGCTAAGACTTCAGCTGTTGCAATCTATGTGGTGTATGGAGCCACCGAAAGCCCAGCTTACCAAGTTACCCAGGAATTCCCATGAAAGACCAATCCCCACAGAAGAAATATATAGTTGCTGGTGTGACATCTATCTTCAGGGTAAGGATTACTTTATCCTGCATGAGCTGCTTTACTATGGAGCTACAGGATTTTTTTTAAAGGTACAACATTTTCTGATAGAAACTGAACTGTAAAATTCTCAAGAAACTGCTCAGGGTAAGTTGTCTTTAGCAGAGATACTTTGCAACAGTCCTGAGGAAAAGCGGAGAGGGACAACCTTTAGGCAGGGAATTATGTCAACCATCCCTTCACATAAATGATGGGTTTTATTTATCCCTTTTTGGGATATCATTAGGACAGTAAAGCAGTTTCTTGATTGATAAATGATAATGTAATACAAAAGATACAAATACCACATAAAAATGCTATAATGCCTAATGAAATAGAACTCCTTTAATCCCCCAAAACTAGAAGACTTGACAGGTTTTCCTTACTATAGAGACTTCATCAACTCTCATGCAGTTTATGCACATTTTATTTTTTGAAACTTCTGAGTTTGGGAAATGAGATCTTCCTCACTTGTTCATTTGGAAGTGACCGTGTCCAGTTACTAAATACAGTGAAAATTTCAAATGTTTGCCTAAATTCCCCGAAGTACGAATAATTCACATTATTTCATCTTTATTTTACTAAACTCCCTACTAGACACTACTTCTAGGAGTTTAAGCTTCAAACCAGATTGAGATGTTTAATTGCTCTTTGATGGCCTCTGCTGTCCAGGTGTAGAAATAGGCGAATTGGAAGTGATGTTAATGAGTGAGCCGGTACAGGGTTGTGTGATATGTATGTGTGTTCATTCTCCAACTACTACAAAGTAGAGGCGACATTTAGTAAGCCAGCAGTAATACCATAGTAATGGAAAGAAACCCTTGAGTTAATCCCATCAATCCACCTGTCTGGGCTGCACCACATCCACATGTACATGCAGGCCTTATGCAAAACCAGAACAACCTGCTGATATTCAGATTTTTTATTTTCCTTGTAAAACAATTGTTGTCTCACTTTCTACAAGCAACAGAAGTTGTAAAGAGAATTTTAGTCATTCTCAGGAGCATTAGCTGTTGCATTGATTTTTATTTGATGATATGCTGATGCAATTTATTTGTATGTAACTTCCATGAGCACTGAAAAGTGGAGTGAAAGGGCTACTTAGCATGGCCTCCTAGACAGGGGTCCTGTCCTTTTTGGCTTGCTACTCAGAACATCTTATTTAACTTTTCCTTAGAAGTGTGTTGCTCTTCAAGATCTTTTCTTCAGTTTGGAAACAAAAGAGGGATTAGAACTCTGATCAAGTTTCCAACATCTAGACTTTGAATGCCCTGTAATGATTTAACATGCTTCAGGGATGAGAGAAAAATAAATTTCAGTTTTGGGTCTTTAAAGCACACAAATACAAAGTGTGTGCATTCACAAAGCCTTTAATGCTAATATGGGAGTGAAACTATTTTTTTTTTCGTACAAGTCTAGCAATTGCCTGCATCCTTTTAGCTCAGCTAAGAGACTATTAATGAATGGATTCATCACACACTACAAAGATATTTTCTGTTCACTGAAGTGCCCCACTGAAATTGTTTATAGTCCAATTCCTACGCTTGTAAGGGAAATACTGGTCTCTAGAGTATAGTTTAAAAGAATATTTTACATTAAAATATCAGCCTTGATTTCCAATTTTTTCTTTATCTTTTTCTTTTTTCTTTTTTTTTCTGTGAGTGGAGGACCCAGAGCAACATTTGCTTTAATAAATATCTTTCAGTTAACGTTTAATAGTTGGTGTGTATGGGAACTGAAGTTAAATAAAGAAAAAGAGATAAGCAAAGAGCAAAACAAACCTTGTAATCTTTTTATCAGGTACCCTCTGTCCTTGACTGACTTTGTTGATTGTGTCCGTTGTTAACATGAGCCCTCTGTTCTTGACTGCATCTTGTCTTGCAGTCCTTGCTGTCATGGTTTAACACCAGACACTTGCTTATATTGATATTGTCATCTGTTCATCTAAAGAACAGCAATGCTGTAAGGATTACTCGTGCTTTTGCTACTGGGAGAAACATCTCATCTGAGGAAGGGCTTACTTTTCAATCCTTCACTCACTGAGAATTGAATTTTTCAAGTTTAATAATTTTGATCGGATTAGCAGTTTAGGTGCTCAGATCGATGGTTTAAAGGAAGTCCATTTTACAGAAAGTGCTAAAAATGTGAACTCCAGACACTGGGGATTTTTTTCAAGGGCACAAATGGGTTGTTGCCAAAACTGGCAAGTGAAACTGCTGTTCGTTTATTTTGTTTGTTGCTTCTTGTTGTTGTTGTTTGGGGTTTTTTTAAACCTGCAATTTTTTGGCCAGCAAGCTCTGTCAGGTGCATAGGATAACAGAGGAGAAAGAAATGCCCTAGTGAGGGAGCTGTGCTTTTTGTTTGTATGTGTTTATCCAGCATAATCCTCTCAAATTGCAACAGATCAAAAACTAATGCTGCTAGAAGTGTGGTTTATTCTGTCATTGTTGTCCAACTCGGTGGTGGTGGGAACAGCACTGGACTGTAAGCAGGGAGTCAAATCATCTGCAGAACTGTTTGATTTATTTTGTAATGAATAAGTTTCCTAGGCTTCTGAATCCTATTAAAAATGTTTACAAAAATCTTTTAAAGATACTATAGGCCTGCAAATTTTGAAAGAAAGGGATTTTGGAGGGTTTGGATATGACAAAGTCTGAATCCTCTTTTACCCTCCAGTGTATTAAAAACATTAATTTTAATAGCTCTTTTTAACCCTTCCCATCCCCCAGTTTGAAAGACATTCTTCCCTCATTATGAATAATTTCTTCCATGATTAGTCATATATATTTTTGGCTTATCCAAGTTGCTTGATGAGCTTAACAAATGCATCATTCATTTTATACTCTCAGCAAAAGGAAGTAGCCACAATGCCTGTAGGCTTGAATCCCTCAAAGGGAGCTTCCTTCATGTTCCCAGTTAATTGAAAGATCTAGTAGACTGGACAAGTGTCACTCATTTGGCACAATAAGCTTTTATTTTGCATTAATTTGAAGTTATTTCTCAAACATCTTACTTTTTGTGTCCCTGAGACATTTTTCTATACTATTTTTTTGAAACTTTTCATTCAAACCGTCATTGCTTGACAGCCCTGGATCATTTACTCCATTTCATCCACAAGCACAGGGAGCTATGTCCCCACTGATAAAGAAGCCTCAGTTTACTTGCATTACTTAAAAATAAAACCAAAAAAAACCCCAAACATAGATTGATCATCTGAAATTAAGATATATTTAATTTCTGTGGAAGTTATCATATGATAATAAAGATCTTTAGGAGCAGAGACTCTTAAATTTAGTTACCTTATTATAAATGAGCAGTAATTGAAACTAGTGTTAATCTTGATTTAACTCTAATGCAGCTCTGATATGACTCTTCTGCAGCATCACCTTTTTGTCTGACCCTGCCACTACTAAATCCCAGTGCAACAGTGAATCTAGTCCCTTTCTAAATGCCTTTAGGTAAATTCTCTATTGCTTCTATGTAGTCTGCCTGTTCTCTAGTATGTTGTCTTGGGAGGAGAAATCCTGGTTCTGTATGAACCATGACAAAATTTTCATTGGTAAAGTATTTCTAGACATTGATGAGAAACCATTTTGTTAGACTAGCTGTAATTATCTGTTCATTAAACACCCTGTGTCACCTGTGTGCTTCATATAATACCAAGATTACCTTGTTGGGATTACTCAAATCTTCCAAAAGACTATGGGAATAACCGTTAGAGATACTCGCTAATACATCTTTACTGTTTCACTGTGGTGGATGTCGCTGTCACCATTAGAGTGATGGAAACATCAAGTGTACTCCCACAATACACTTGCAGGGCCATCTACAAACTGGATATTTTAAACAGCTTTGCTCACTGTCTCATGACACTGCAAAAGATGTAGGGCCCTCGAGCCTATGTCCTTCAAGAGAATCACACTGAATGTAGGGCCAGTAAGAAAAATTATGCTGATCCATCATGTTTGCCTAAAGGTTGCTATATTCAATAATGCTGAAGGTTGCTATATTCAATAATGCTGATCCATCTTGTTTGCTTAACAGTTCCTATATTCCTATATCTCTCAGTGAAAAATATCAAGTGGCTGTAGATAGCGCTGAACTTGGTTAAATATATTTATCCTATCCTGCATCTGTGTTCATTCTGGGTCGGTGCTGCAAAGTCAAGCCTCATATGGGGAGGCTGGAGCAGAAAGACGACTTGCAGAAACATACATACTGCTTCCTAAAATTCAGGTGAATATAACACAATCAAGATTCCGCAATAAGCTTGAACATACCTTTCATCTTGATGGCTTTATTTAGATAAAATCAATCTTATGAACAACATTTTGCTGAGGCACTATTTGATTTACCTCATCTCTATGACAAAACATTGGTTTTGCTTTGCGTATCCTTGTGGTTCTGAGACATTCATTCCCCAAAAGTCCACATTGTGGAAATTGTTAGCATGTTAAGAACATGACAGATGAAGACTATTTCTTATGTTAATAGAGTCTTTAAAATTCTCTATATTTTTTCTTCTTTTTATTTTTTTTTAATTGTTCACTTTTATTAACAATTGCTGAGGTACCTCTATACTCAGGTCAGCATTATGAATTTTAACATTGTTTCAGAAATGTTATAATTTTTGTTGATGTTTTTTGGAGCAATTTCAATTGTAGAAATAAGTTAATACAGTAATGACTGAGTTTATTCTGAATTACTGAAAGAGATGCTTAGTACAGTGTTGTTATTAATCTCATGGTATTACCTTCCCCAATGAGTTAGTAAGATCTAACTTTACATCATTAAATAGTTCTCCACGCTGAATACACGTGACCATAATATGCGATTCTTGAATCTTCTTGCTTCTGAGAAATAATGTATGTTTATGAATGTAGCTCTTTCACATTCAGCTTCTTCATAAAATACTTTGCAAAATACTAGTGATTTGCTTCATAAAGCATTTCTCCACAGTACATGTGAAAGCTGTCTCGTTTGTCTGCATTATGAGCTGGGGGAGACACTGAAAACCACTCTGTGATATTTCAAGGCCCATCTCGTATACTTTCCGTACCACTGTTCATTCACTGTCTTATCTACTAAAAAAGGACAGTAGGACAGTATTTTTTTGTTGTTATTGAAGAATAAGTCTCAATATAAAATAAGAAGACTAATACAGGCAGAACTAAAATCTTTATTATTGAACTCTGAATTTTAAACTGTATTGAAATTTTAAAAAATTCTTATTGCAATGGTACTGTTACCAAATTCTAAACATACAGCTTCAATCAATTTTAAATTACCATGCTAAACTTCTAGGATGCTTTAAACAACATGACCAGATTTAAAAGGTTAATTGAGGTTTAAACACACATCTATCTATCTGTGCATTTCCTTTACATTTTCTATAAATCATCCACTTTGTAATATCTCATATTCTCTTAAAAAATATTTATCAAGTTTTGGTGCTGGATCTTCCTTACTGAGAAATCTGTTACACTGGAGGGGCATTAAGTCAGTTTTCATTTGTTCTTTTATATCATAACCAGAAGAAATTAAAAAGCTTCAAAATTATATTTGGGGGAGTACTAAATGTAGAGGGAGGTCATCACAGAGCACCCAAGTTGCACATAAAGGTTAGTGAAAGTAGATATGTGACTTGTCAGGTAATCTTTTAGTCTTTATGACCTAAGAAAATTTTGAAGGGATGAAAAGGAGAGCAATGTACACTTTTTATGCGTACATTAAGTACACAGTGTAGTGGAAAAGAGAGGAGAAAGGTCTGAACAGCCCTTAAGGTATTGACAATAATAGTCAGTCTGTCTTGGGTGTGGAATTATCTTCTCATTCACATCTCTTCAGGCATCCCACATTTCTGGAGAGGTTAAGTTTGTGCTTCACTGAAAGGGGTATTATCAGAATATAGTTCATCCCTCCTCTGGACGGATCAAAGTACATTTGTGTAAAATAGAT
This sequence comes from Nymphicus hollandicus, assembly GCA_009823435.2. Classification (NCBI taxonomy): domain Eukaryota; kingdom Metazoa; phylum Chordata; class Aves; order Psittaciformes; family Cacatuidae; genus Nymphicus; species Nymphicus hollandicus. The sequence goes on along the minus strand of WTXV02053785.1, from coordinate 4,228 downwards.
GCATGCAAACTTCTTCCACATATCCCAGAAGGAGTAATATGACAGCAGACAACTTGCTAGCTGTACAACTTTTAAATGAAGAGTTTTTTTAATGAGGTCAGGATTTGGGTTTATAATATATCAGTGAGAGTTTTCCCTGCACTTTAAATGTGAACAGGATTTGAGTCATTTCCTCACTAAATGGCAATGATGAAAATTAAGCAAATAGATCTCACAATCTCCTATTTGCTAAGTATCTGAATGCGTAATTCATTCGGATTCTGAATACGCAATTGTAAACTTGTGGAATATAGTAGGGTGTATGAATCCGCTAGTCTTAAATGACCTAAACTCAACATGACCAGTGTCTTCTGAATCCTTAAGGCCAAAAGTGCTATACAGCTGCTACTGGTCATGTTTCTCTGTTTGCAGTGCTGGACTAATTGTGTGTCATATGGATTCAGATATAAGCAAATGTGGGAGGATTGGAAAGAACAATTTATGGCTAACTTCAGGAAATACATTTTTTGGTTTATGTTCTTACATAGATGTGGCTTATGTTTCAGATGGTTATTGTTCAAGTTGTGACCTTTGCTGCAAGGGTACAGTTCAGTTTAAACAATTTAGCTAGGTCTACTATCAGTTGTATGTTGTTTTACTATATTATAACATATCATACACAGCCTTGCACCCTTCTGTTTATGGCGATGTTCCAAACTTAAGCAATATGATCCAAGAATACATTCCTGATAAAGAAACTTTCAGTACTCCAGAGATTAGTTAATGCTCTCTATTCATATCACATTTTTGAATGGAATAGTAGGTACTCAGCATTTTTTAAAGAATGGGCTTTTTTTCAGGCACCTGATTGTTAATATAAGCAAGTAACTAGAGTTACTGTGTCTTGCAACTTTGGATCTTAGCACATTGCTAGTGATATTGTAACAGATGGTTCCTCCCTGAAGACCTAAAATTCTAAGGTATTGAGCAGCGCTGATGAAATAATTTATAGATTTAGAGGTATAAATTAAAGCATGCAAAAAAAAGCTGCCTATGTATGGTACTACAGCTTAGAAGAAATAGTCTCAGCAACAGGGTTTTAAGCAGTGGTAGACAAGTTTTGTTTACCAAGAAATGCGGCCGCATGTGGAACATCCAATAGTGATAAATTCTGGTCTGTTTTAGCCTCAAGGAAAAAATATTTTTTCATAACTGTTATTATGTTTCCATGTCCCCAGCATGCACACAGAAAACAAAGTAACATTTTCCTTCTGTCTGTTTTTTTCACTTACAATATCAGTTAAGCATTTTCTCACTCTGAAGATTGAAGAGTGATGATGCCACACGAAGTTATGACTCTGTAAATGTGAATGCTGAGTACCATGTGTGTGAAATTCAGCTAGCAACTTTATCTCTAAATAAGAATAAGTTTGCCTTCTTTTGGGTTTCTTTTTTTTCTTTTGTTCACAAAAAAAAAGTTTGCTGTAAGATTTTTACTTAGCGTATAATTTCTAAGCCTAGAAAGACTGGGTAACTCCATCTTTCATAAAAAATGCAAATAGAACATAACCTAATCCATTATATAAATTTTAAATCAGTGCTGCTTGAGAGCTCAGAGTGTCATTTAAATAAATAATAATCATTAAAAAACCCTTTAAATTTAATATTGCTGTCCAGGAGATGAAAAGATTTTGATCTGACAGTATCAGAGGAGCCTTAGATTTCTAGCAGAGCCCTGGAGGCTCATAATAAAAGATACTGTTTTGTTGTGGGTTTTTTTTTCCTTTTTATTTCCCCCCCCATAATATTCTTCATATTCGTCATATTCGTCATATTCGTCATATTCGTCATATTCGTCATATTCGTCATATTCTATTTTAAAATGTTCAACAGTTGCTAGGACACAGAGATTTATGAAATAGGCAAGACTGGAGCAGTTTTAAAAGGCTGGATTGCACCTTCTGTGTTGCTTGTGAAAAAATTCAGTTGTCCTCAATTTATACTCAATGAAAAAAAAAAAAAAAAGAAAAGTCAATGATGGACTGGATATTCTTTCCAGTTTTAAAAAAAGAGTCTTGAGAGACCTTGTAGCAGTGAATTTCGAAAGTCATAAAACTGCATTCTGTTCTCTTAAAGAGGGAAGAAATTGCCCTGAGTGGATTCTGACCTAAGGCAACCTCACTAAGGCTCAGGGAACTTAGGAATGACGAAGAACCTAATGAAGAGAAATGCATTATAGATCACAAAGTGGTTTTTTTTTTCTTAAATCTTCCTAGTCTGGGTATCTGTTTAACTTCAAAGACTGACTGTCTTTGAAACAAGAAGCTAGGAATTTACAATTAAAACTAGGGAGCTAATATTTTTGTCTATAAGAATCTTCAAAACAGAGGAAACTGATGATGGTTCTGAGGGTCTAGCTGCAAGACTTAATTTCTGAGAAAAAATATCAAACAGTGCTTAAAATAAGGGAGGATCCCAGCATGGAAATGAAAGTACCAAAATAATGGCACCCTACTGGGCCCAAGGTTAAGACAAAGAACACACAAGCCAAGGGTGGTCCAGGAGCCATGTACTCAGTGTTCTGGCCCTGTCTGGTCACTGTGGACTGATAAATGTCAAAGAAACAATTTTATAAAACCTGTGTGGTGATTATAGCTGTTCATAAAATTATGCCAGAAAAAAAAATTAAAAAAAAAAAAAAGCCGATCTGGCATACTCCTTCAAGAAAAAGTCTCAGAATTTAACAGTTTTGTTCCTGAATTTAAAACAAATAATGATAAAATTGTTGCTATCTGACCAGGCAAAGTATAAACCTCTTTAATATGTTTCTTTGTTTGCTGTTTCTCTTTCCTAAATGTAAACATAAATAGAGATGAAGAAGATTATGTTTTGTTAAAATTGAGCACTTTCCCTTCAGCTTTCAGACCTTAGGTCACTATACCAAGAATGCCAGCAATGCATTCCTATTTCACCTGAAAATGCTAAGATCCACATTTTATCTGGGATTCTCATGGTGTTTTTCAAACATTGATGAGTTTAGTAGTGAAAAATATATGAGCAGCTCTCCATAGAAAGGTAATGGGGGAAAAAAAGACTTTTTCCATCCACATGACTTTCAAACATCTATAAAGACTAGTTCAAAGACTGGAGTAGGTGGCAGATACACCAGTGTGCCTTCTATGACAGTTACAAATGATTAGGTAGCACAGAGAGCTATGTTTTAAGACTCTTGAGCGTTCTACCCCAAAGACACTAGATTGTGTTGAGACCAGTGACTAGCAGCTGTTAGAACATGCTATACTGACAACAGCTTCTGAAAGGTTGAAGGAACCTTTACTTAATTAATGTACATCTATTTGGCATCCCTCTGTTTCAAAATTACCTGAGAAGCAAACCAAACTTTGATTAAAAGAAAAATTACAGCTACAGCTGAATCCAGGACACCAATTTATGTCTTACTGGATTCTTGCTGAAGGCACACTGAAAGGGGAATAGTTGATACTTGCCAGTTCCAAACACTTAATCTGTAGGAGTTGTTTTGTGTAACTTGATATGCAGTCATAGTTATGTTGGGTTTGGGTTGTTTTTTAATTTCCCTGCTTTTATTTATTTTTAATCTTATAGGACTTTTTTTATGAAATGTATATGTCAATTTAATTCTTACCACTCATGGATATTGTGTATCAATATACAGACATACAATGAAGTACTTAGAGACCGAAGTTTAAAGTGTAAAATTAGTATTTTTATTACATATAATATTAAAGTTCTGATTTTGTCATTATTTGTTAACACAAAAAGCAGGTTTTTTTCTTCCAGAAGCCAGTGCACTTTTTCTAGCTATGTTACTATAGATACTAAACATTAATGTGATCATGCAGATATAACCATTTATTGCATCCCTTTAATGTGAACACCTTTCACCATGTGAAGAGGCTCTATAGTAGAACTATATGAGTACTACACACAGTTTGCAAATATACAGCCATTATTCACTGCCTAAATACACAGACCACATAGCTAGGAATAACTAGACTAAACATGAGCATGCTCAGCTGTCGTGGTTTAAGCCCAGCTGGTAACTCCAAACCACACAGCCTCTTGCAAACCCTTCCCCCCCCCATGTTCCTCCCCCCTCTCCTGGAGGGATGGGGAGAAGAATGGAAAGAATGTAACTCCCACAGGTTGAGATAAGAACAGTGCCGGTAACTAAGGTATAACACAAAATCACTACTGCTACCACCAATAA